>CM072819.1:38166771-38474656 GCA_036937905.1 Salvia rosmarinus | reverse complement strand
ATTAGTGATTTTCCCATTTCTTCCGGCCGGAAGAGTCGATTGTCGCGGGGCTCGGTGCTCGTCTCTGCGAGGGATCAACTAACGATTCCATACACCAGTTGTAGGGTGTTTCTCGTTAAAGGTCAGGGTGTTGTTCGATGCGACCATAAGACACATGGTAAATTTTCACCCGAGGCCTTTGGCTCGGTGAGGCGAGTTTTAGACCCTTCACGATGGTCTGTTGGTAACCGGTCGACCATTTGCTTGAGGATGGGCCAGGGTGAACTTTGTTGGATCGAGCTCTAGACGCAATCATGAATGTATTATCCAGTGAATTGTGTTGGTTATCCGAAAGGAGGATATGAGGATGCGAGCGACACACTATATTTCTTCAGAGACGAGTTGAGGCGTTAACACTTGTGATTTTAGCGAGGCTAGAACTTCCGCCATGAGTGAAGTGATCGTCGCAACAATTAAAAATTGGAGGCTATCACGGTGCTTTACAAAGGGGCCCTGTGTCGATCCCCATTGCATAAGCGGCGAAGGCTCTGTATGGAGGTGAGGTGAAGTGCAGAAGCGGCCCAAGTGCGTTACATGGATTTGACACTTGGACACTTTTTACGAGGTCCATTGAGTCTTGGAACATTGTTGTGATAGTATCCCCATCGCATGACTTTCTTTGACAAGGCTCGGGGCCGATGTGGCTTCCATACGATCCTTGATGTATTCTCGTAGAAACGTAATTTAACATGTTGGACGAGCACTTTAGGAGAGGTTGGAGATATGACTTTACATATAGGACCCACTCTCGATTGTATATCGCGAGACTTGTTAGGATCATCCTGGCCTCCGACTTGTCATGAGGCGATTCGCCCTTCTCAGGGTGCTCTCGAATGGGTGATCGTCAATTGGGTTCTTAGTCAAGAGACTACGTTGACCTCGGCTCCGTCTTGGCATCGTCTATATACCTTTGGACTTATCTCTTGGCGGGCTCGTTGATGGCGAGGCGATTTACTAAGATGTCGGCTCGGCTATTTTGCTCCCTGGGATGCGAACTATCTGGAAGTGTGAGAAAGTCCGTTGCAGGCTTTTGCTTTTTGAAGATGCTTATTCCGTTGCAATAAGAAACTTTTGCCTCGTATTTTTCCAACATTTGGCTTCTGACGACTTGAGAATGTTGTGAACTTGCGGCTCGTCAGGAGACTTTGGCGAGCCGAGAATCCTGCGATCGAGTGCCTCGTGCTCAACCGTTGTTCGTATTTTTGAATGTGACGAGTGAGTAGCGATCTCTTGGTTGTTAGGGCTAGGGTAAGATACTGCTCCATTGCTGTTTTCGAAGCCGTCAGCGTGAGGTTGCGGCCTTTCCTCGGTGTTTCAACCATGGGTTCGGCTTTGGCATCGTCGTCTGGGACTCGATGGGCTTTGGTTTTTCGTGAGTTAGCACCGGCAGGGAAATCCGCTAGGGCACGACCTTTGATGGCTGGCGAGACGAAGAGATATATCGTGCTCTTGCAGTTCGATTGCCCATTCGCTGATTCTCCGATGCTTGAGGGCCCGTCAATACTTGCGAAGTGGGTAGTGATGAGGACTTGTATGCGATGTGCGTAAGTATGGGCGTAGTCTCGCTGCAGCATTTACCAACGCTAAAGGCAAGCTTCTCCGGTGATACCTCGTTGCGGGCCTTTTAGTGCTCGGTGATAAAATATCTTGGGAGTTGGCGTCCTTCTTCCCGTGCAGTGCACTTATAGACTCGTCGTGGCAGGTAGAAAAAGGACCTCTCACTCTTCGAGACGGATAGAGTGGGGAGTTTGGCGAGGTAGCTCTTGAGATCTTCAAATGTGGGACTTATGTACATCGTCCATGAGGAATTTCGGGGCTTTGAGTATCTTGAAGAAGGGTAGGCGCTTATCCATGACTTTTGAAAAGCGGCTCGGTCTGACTATCGAGACATTAGGCTTGTGTCGTCATGGATGGTCTTTAGCGTCTTCATTTCCAAAATGGTTTGGACCTTGGGCCGGGTTTGCTTTTAGCCGCTTCTTGTGAACAACACCTAAGAACTTTCCGGACGGATTATGAGCGTGCATTTACGGGGATTCGACTTTTAGGTTGATTTTCCGAAGAAGGCAGAGACGATCAGGAGTCGACCACCGCGTCTGACTTCCTTGCACTCTTGTGACGATGTGCGTCTCGTATCTCTCCATATTCCGACCTATAGAAAGGGCTGAAATATTTTGTCCACCATCCTCGATAGGTAGCCTGCATTTTAAGGCGAATGGCATCTTTTATATCTGAAGACTCGAGTCGGTAATGAAGGTTGTCTTGGCGCGTCTTCGTAAATCCATCGGGACTTGGTGATACCCGCTGTATAAGTCAGCTGAAGACTTAAGTATCCGACCAGCGCGTCGACCTTCTTGTCAATGTTGGGAAGGGGATAGCAATCCTTTGGGATGTTTATTGAGGTCGGTGTAGTCGATACATTCGCCCGTCCACTCCTCGCTCTTCCACCATCAGGGTTTGGCTATCGGATTGGATGTTTGACCTCGAGGCATTGTCGTGCTTTTAATAGTTGGTTCACCTCGTCATGAATGACTTGGTTCCGTTAATTCTTGAAGATTCTTTGTTACGTCGAGCGGCTTTATGTTCGGGTCGATGTTGAGCGGTGAGTGATGATACTCGGCGGACTCACGGTCATGTCGGGGAGACCAGCAAACACGTCTGAATTCCCTTAGGGGTTGGATGATCTGATCCTTCACTTGAGGTGCCGGTGGTGAAACCAACACGGGCGACCTTCAATGGCTCGTCTTTGCTGATCTCGACCTCTTCCACACTGTTGGCCGAGGGGGTGGCGTGTCTTCGACTCCAACTCCTCGGGTTTCCTTAATTGCTATGCACATGGGTCTTTGGACCGAGGTCCCGTCACCTCGTAAGGCAACTTGCATCATTCCAGCTTGCTTGATCACCTCGGATCACGGCTTATTCGCCGTGGTGGGTATTTTTATCGTCGGGTGAGTGCGTTGAGCATCATACTGACGGTATTGATCTAAGCCCTAGTATGATGTTATCTGGTGGTGGGCCTTCCTGAAGGCTGCACCACCTTGGGTCGGTCGTTGGTGCTTTCCCAGCCGTGACGGGTAGCTCGATTATTCCTTAGGTAGCGTCTCTTCACAGGCCGAAGCTTGAATTGGCGGCGAGGAGCTTCGCGGTACTTCTACTCTAAGCTTGTCAAGGCATTCCTTGAAAAGGATGCTCACGCAGCCTTGTTTGTCAATATAAGCAGCTTCACCAACTTATTTGCGACCTTGCACGGATCACCACGCGTCCACAGGTGGGAGTGCTGTCGCCCTTGAGTGCGGTGTCGTCTTCGGAGAAGGTGATCGCGCGTCGCTCTGAACCTCTTATTGGTAGGTTCGCGGTTCTAGGACTTGGTGTCGGCCTTGGGAGGACTTCCGTGACTCCAGGGAGCCCGTAATAGTGGAGATCACCCGTCGTATTAGGCTCGTCATCTCGGCCATAAATCGGTCTTTGCTGACCGTTTTTGTAGGGGCAATTTCCCTCTTCCATACCTTTTCTTCTTTTGACTTTGGTTGGCTTGGCGACTCATCCTCATTATTTCTTAGGATCCGTCACGAACTAGCATCTCTATTTCACCCATGAGCTCTTTTGCCTTTCTTGATGTCGTGCCGTAGTCACCGTGGAATGAGCGGTATTTATCCATAGAGGTGCATGCTCTTCCCTCGCATCATGCCATCCGGGGCTTCTCGAGCAGGAGTTCATATGGAGTGCGTAGATTTACGCCCTCGGCCGTCAGTAAGGTGTATTGAGTTCGCTCCGGGTCGTCGCGTGGATCGAGCTGGACCTTATCGGGCGATGTAATCTTTCCAGTGACTTGAACGACCTTGGTTCGATCTTCCCTTCGCCGTCTCTTCTTCCTTTTTCCGAGGTCTGCCTTATGCTTGGCGCTTTCTCTTGTCGTACTCGTCCGGCTTTGGCGAACGGTTGGCTATCGCCTGGCAGCTCTGATGCGATCTGGGTTCGTGCCAGCGATCTCTCGGTATAAGGCCCCGGCGAATGCCGTTTTGGAAGGCGAGATGACCAGAGGTCGTTCACATCTTCGACCTTCAAACACTCCTTATTAAACCTTGTCATGAAGTCAGCGATGGACTCATTCTGACTTTGCCTTATGGTGAGGAGGTGTGCCGATGACGTTTTGACTCGGCGCTTTTGGAAGAACCTTCCGATGGAAGGCTGCCATGGTCGCGATAGGGCGATGCTTCACAGCCGGTGGTATCGAACCACTGCAGGCGTTGTCGTGAGTAACTCAGGAAGAGTTTACATATAGCTGGTACAGGGCGTTGGTTGATCATGTTGTATTGGGCTGCGAGAGGAAGTTACAGTGGATCGCCATTACGTCATAGGGGCGATGCTTGGTACCGGTATTGCTCAGGGAGAAGTGTTGGTATTCTATTTGAGAGCGGGGTACTATCTTCGTATCCATGAAGCCGTCCTCTGCAGGCGGGACGGAGTTCGATGATCGAACTCGTTGGGTGACTCGGACCGACCTTGGCCGATGCCTGATCGCTTTTCTGTTGCTCGTCCCACGGAGATCGGGAAGCGGAGTTATTTGGATGGTTTATTACGGCGATCGAGGTCGGCCGCGGCGATCTGCGTCCTCTCCGCGTTGCTCGTTCGCTGGCGGTCGGTTTGGGCCCCAGGCCCGTTGTGATACCGTTATCTAGATGAGGCTTGGTGTTCCGTTCTTCGGGCGTGGCCGACCACTGTCCTTGAGGTCTGGAGAAAGCTCTCCTTATTTTCTCGAAATCCGCCGCGGCGTCGTCGAGGTTTACTTACCGGGCGGATGTTCCCGGATTATTGCTCACGATTTCGCCCGCTATGGTAACACTGCCTCCTGCCGATGGGGTGTCCGTGCTCGTCGAGACTTTGGATATGTCCTTCGGGGTTTTAACTTCTGCAGATTGGGCTCTTCCGAAAGTGAGCTCGGCGTTCCTTCGCCGTCGGCGGTTGTTGTTCTGCGGCGGAGTCCTGGATGCATAACCACGGTGTACTGGTCATGATTATTTCCACATGGCGGTGGTTGATCGAAAACACAAAATTCGTTCCAGACGGCGCGATGATCGATCTTAATTTCGTAAAGGAAATAAATGCATAAAGAACACCAAGATTTACGTTGTTCGATCGTGAATAAGATCGTCCGCGGGCAGAGAGAGAAGCGTATGTGTATTGAGGTGTAAGAAGCGATTACAAGAGGTGAATGATCTATGTGCGTCTAATCTAGCCTGTTGCTACCTGATGTATTGACTAGATCTCGAATCAAGTCTTCTCTAACTAGGATTCGAGATCCTATCCTCTTGAATTAAGTTCTTTTAGATATGGTGAGCTTCTGCGTTCCCCGACTTTAGGGTCTTCATGGGCGAACTTGTCGAGGCCGAGCTTGATGTCGGGGTTACTTGTATTGGGCACGATGCTTGGGCACAGTAGTTGGGCCGATATCTGTCGAGCATTTTTACGCATACATTGTTTTTATATCGAGCTCTGTCCTCGCCTCCGTCCGATTCGCGGAGCTCGTTGAGTCTGCTTGATCTTGCCACCTACGAGCCATTGTCGTTTCGTCTTTAGGGACGATCGCCCGAACCCGAGGAGCACCTACGGGTGTATCTGCGTCTTCTTGGAAAGAGGACTCCTCGACTCGGCATTGAGTATCTGGTTGTGTATTTACTTTTGTTTTTAAGTTCTTTTTGGTTTGATCTCCTCTTTTACTGTTTCGAGTTGTGATCGCCCGGCAAATCTTGTCTTATTACATACTACTTTTTCAATGAATCATCTAATAATGATCAAAATATTCAATTTCATTGTAATTCACCAACATTTTTATTAGTTAGAGTAAAAATATCTCATAAATGAATATATTTCTAAGTAATTATATAAAAATTCATAGATTTAAATTTACAAAATATATAAAATATTCCCCATGCGTGAGTATAGTTTGAAATTAAATGGAATTATTGGTTGTATCTTGAAAGCGGTTTGGTTGAGCTTGTATACAATGTTTCTGTTACCACTATTACAATCTCTATCGATTTGAATACTTGATTGCATATATCGTGTCCCTTATCTCATATATAAGTTAGATCATACGATTGTGAGAAGATCACGATACGTATGATTGGTCGAGCAATGAGATATAAAAGTTTCCTGGTGAGGCGACTTAAGGGCGAGTTGTCGGTTTAGGGCTGCGATATAGATAAGTGACTTGACTTAGTTGCTTGTCTATCTTTGATGCGTCTACGGCGTATTGAAGGATCACGGTGAGATGAGTTCTTCTTCGCCGTCGTGAAGAACCGAGATCTCGGTGACTTCGATGATCTAAACCTCGATAAGGTATTAGGTGAGTATGAGTTCTTGACCATCACTTTGACTTGTTATGAGTGAGGTTATATGTTCTAACCAATTCTCCGCATCTTGGGTGGTGGCGATCTTGTATGTCGCGCTAGTTATCATGTCAGTCGCGTATCCGTTTAGGATGATGGCGTCCCTTAAGGAGCTCAAAGGTTTATTGTACTAAACCTGCGGGTTGAGTTAGCTCAGTACAATAATAAGGTTGAGTGGTACTACTTAAGGAAATGAAGTTATGTCGTTTTAAGCGATCGATTGCTATAAATGATTAATGGACGTTCGATATCTTAAATCTGAGGGATTCGTAATGTCTAAGTGCAAGCCGACTCAACCCGGTAATAAAGGGTAAGTCGACATTCTTTCTCTAGTGGCATGATCGAATGTTTATAAATTAATTTATGTTACGGTGAACATAAGATAATTAATTTATTTGAGGCCCATCTTTATTCCTTGCATTTGATCCACTGGTGGCCCGTCCGGGCCCCGTGCTTGAGGAAAATCGGTAGCCCTATTGCTCGATTGGCAAGATTTTATTCTCTTTATCCACAAGGATATAATTATATTTATGGTATATGCATAGATCCTTTCCATATAAGATTATGGTAATAATCTTGAGAGTATGGAAATAATCTGAAGTATGGAAATAATCTAAGAGTATGGTAATATTCCATATAGGATTATGGTAATATTCCATATAGGATTATGGTAATATTCCATATAGGATTAAGGTAGTGCATTATAAATATAAGGTATGAGATAATGTCAGGTTAATGCTCACATATTAAGACTAGAATTTTCGGCCATCTCGTATAATTGAGAGAGAATTTTCGAGAGTTTTGGTGAGAGCATTGGGTGATTTTCGGTGCATTCTCCATAGATCGTCCTCACTCGGCGTTGGAGTTTGGGTATCGGGATCTGATCCGGAAGGTCGAAAGCACGAGTCTCGATCCGTTCGATCCGTTCATCCGTTCGATCCACCTCGGCGGATCGAAGGTAAACACGTGAAAACCCCAGCGTGTTGCGATTTAATTATATAGGCGCATACTGGGTTTATAATCAATGTATGGTGAATTAAACACCCAGATGGATCCTCGGGCGAGGGTTAACATCGTTTTCCTACAATTGGTATCGAGCACAGGATCGGAATCTTGGCTCTGTTGGATTAATTCACGTTTGATTATTCGTGCGTTTTAATAATTGTGGATTCATCGTTCATCGTGGCTCGTTCATTGTTTTGTTGGTTTTGTTTTACACACGAGAAAATCCGTGGTTAGATTAGATTTTATTATGTAAATCTTATACGTAAAGAAAAACGAGCGAAAGAGCGAAGAGCGAAGCGGCGGGGAAACAGGGTTCTCGGCGGTCCACGGGCGGTATCTCGCGGCGAGCCTCGCGATCGCGAGGCGATCGCGCGGGCGCGGCGGCAGGCGTGCGTTCGCGCGAGATCCTGGCGCCCGCGGCGATCGGCTTCGGCGATCGCGAGATTACCGAAGCAAGCGGCGGCGAGCTAGCGGGCGGCAGGGGCGCGCGTTGCGCGAGCTACCGGCGCGGCGGCGGACTTCGCGATCGCGGTTTGGCGGTGGCGGCGGCGTCTCGGCGGGCGTTCGGCGCTCGGGCGTGGCGGCGCCGCAGCGTGCTCGGCGGGTCGCGGTCGCGTTAGCGACCGCGAGCGAGAACCGCGAGGCGGGCGGGCGGCGGCGGCGGTGGGCTTTGCCCTAGCGGCCCGGCACGATTTTGGCCGACCGGCCCGGACCCGTTTTTCAGATTTTTCGGCCCGTGCCCGTGCGCGAGGCCCATTGTTGAATCGGTCCGTGCGGGTACGCGAGGCCGTTTCGAAGTTTAATTACATGCTTTGTAAATCTATGTAATAGATTAGATTTAAATGTCGGGTTTCACGATTGGGCGCGATGAGCGTTTTATTTTATTTTATCGTTCATATGCATGTCGTGGATGTTTAAATTATGCGATAGCATGCTATGTATGTTTATATTACGTTGACAAACCTTTAAGTGTTTTACGTAATTGGATGCGCATAGTAAGCATGCTAGGTTTATCGCGTTTATCAAGCATATTTTAGAATTACTGCGAGCATGTTTTACATGTTGAGTTCTATAGAAAAGCATGCTAGGATTACGTGATCTGCATGGACAAACCTTTTGAATAAAAGACTAAGCAAGCAACCCGACAAATTAATTTTTCAAATTAAAATGTCGAGACCTCCACTTTTGATCTCTAAACAAAGTGAGGCCTTGCTTTGTGAGTGGCGTCCACAGCGTGGCTTGCTTGCCTTGTTTATCATAAGTTTGTTAGATGAGATTTCTAAATAAAACATTTTAAATCTATTGAGAAGTGGGAGTTTCATGTATGGCGTCACAGCGTGGCTTGCATGTGCGATTTTCATAAGTTCTCTAGAGATAGATATAAAATGAGATAACAAAGAATTTGAATTGGGCGGTATGGTCAGGTGAGTATACCAATTCTAAAATTCATTTTCTTTGTTAAAATTGTGGTCATTGCTTAGACATCACCTCAAGTACAACTTCCATGAAGTCCCTTCTTGCGATAGTGATGTGGTCTAGTAAGGTCGATCATTAATTTCATTTGTCATAAGGATAAGTTGACATGGATTGAAATTAAGCGACTAAAGGTATATTTTAGTGCAGTCGGGGGTTCGTGTATAGCGTCCGCAGCGTGGCTTGCATGTGGAATTCCTTGGGCGATTGGAGGTTTCAATTAATATTGTTTTATCAAAGGTTACAATATTATTATTACGAATTATTGCGATCGTATGCTTATGTGTTTACATTATCGTTTGAGATATGTCTCTTCGCGATTATCAATATGCTCGCACAAAATCCGTTATCCGGTCCAAATTTTATCAGTGGAAGCGAAACATGGAATATGTTCTTATCATTTGAAGAACACATGTTTGTTCTCACTACTCCTAAACCCGATGCCCTTCTGGCGCATCGACTAATGAGCGGCGAGTCGGCGGACTTTGGAATAAGTCGAACAATATGGCTAAATGCTATATGATGACTACGATGTCAAGGCTTGCAGTGCGACATCGATCGATGGCGAGCCTTGACGATATTTGGTCGAGTCTCGAGGTAAGTTTGGGCGATCGGATCGGACGATCGACTTCCACACAATGAGAGAAATCTTGGCGTGTAAGATGGAAGAAGGAAGTTCGGTCCATGAACATGTCTCCCATGACTCGTCTCATGGATAGTCTTGATCGGTTGGGAGGAGGTATTGGCGTGACGAGGTCGATATCATCCTCAATACTTTGCCCAGTCTTTTGAGAACTTTCGGCGTGAATGCGATCATGAGCAAGACCGAGTTTACACTTAGTCGGTTGCTTAATGATCTCGTTCTTTGCGGAAGGAGTTATGGGAAAAGGGCACATGCTCTTGCTAGCACATCTAAGGGCCCAAAATTTTCGTTGCAAAATGGAAATAGAAAAGGGGTGCCAAAGGTGGTAAAGCGAGGAAATAGTGGGAGTAATGGGAGCAAGAACATGGTTGCCAGGAGGCTTGAAGAAGCGAAGGAGAAGGCGAAGTGCTTGAGTGCGGTGGGCGGGCATTGGAAGGCCAGTGCCCTATGCTCGAGGCTCAGTGCGCCGTTTGCTTTAATGTGAAACATGTTTAGCGACTTGTTCTACCCGTTCTTGGGTAGTAGATCTGGTATAATGATCATGTTTGTTACACCTTGCGAGGGGTTCTGCGGACAAGGCTGTTTGATGGCGAGATAACGATCTCCATGGGCAGCGAAAGTCGAAGGCATTGAGTTGGAGATGTTTCTTTATGTTTTGGGACAACAGTTTTAGTTTTGAAAGGCGTTTTATATGTGCGGATTTTGGTGGAACCTTGTTCTGTTTGAAATTATTTACTCATGGATATTACATTATTTTTGATAGTGGTGTTTCTATCATAAGAAATGGCGAAGTTATCGTGTTGGCACTTTATATAATTAAGCTTTATACTATTTACGCAAAACATAATACCTATAACTATGTTGCATCTTCATCAAACCTAAAAAGAAAGTTTTCTTGCAGAGATGACTCTACTTTTCTCTGGCGTCTTAGATTAGGTCACGTCAATCTAAATAGGATCAAGGCGGCTAAGAATGGGCGTTGGGTAATCTCACGGTTACTCCGTTTCGGTCTGCGAATCTGTATAGAAGGTAAGATGTCGACCGGACCCTTCAAAGCGAAGGGTTATAGAGCGAAGAAATGTTGGAGTTAGTCCATTCGACTGTGTGGACCGATGTCCACAAGCTCGTGGAGAATGCAGTATTTTGTCACTTTCATTGGCGATTACTCGAGAGTGCGGATCATATACTTGCGCAAGTCGAATGCTTTGAGAAATTCAAAGAGTTTAAGGCGGAAGTGGAGCGAAGCTAGGTAAAGTGTCAAGTCGCTGCGTTACGATCGCGGTGGCGAATACCTCGATAACGAGTTTATGGACTATCTAGTGAAGTGTGGGATTACATCCAGCGCCTTCACGGGCACACCTGACAAAATGGTGTGTCGGGGCGAAGAAATAGGACTCTTTTGGAAATGGTTAGATCTATGATGAGTTATGCTACATTGCCTATTTAGATTACGGGGTATGCCTTAGAGGCGGCGGCATACTTGCTAAATCTAGTACCGTCAGTCGATCGAAAAGACCGCTTTCGAGTTGTGGTTTGGGGCATGAGCCGGTTTAAGCCACATAAGGATATGGGGCGATCCGGCACGTGTCTTTGAACAAGAAAGGCGACAAGTTGGAGGCTAGATCGGCAAAAATTTGTTTATTGGCTATCTAGAGGAGCGAAGGTGGTTTATTCTATAGTCTAAGGATCGGAAGGTCATTATTAGCACTAATGCTCGATTCTTAGAAGAGGATTATATGAAAATCATAAGTCAAAGTTGAAATCATTCTTGAGAATTAGAAGATGATCGTATTCCACTGCGATTAGGCGAAGGTGCGAGATGTCGAGTCTAGTGGGAGGATCGACACGGATACTTGAAGAAATTGAAGTGGGTGGGAGTTCATTTGGAGATACCGGCCGTACAAGTGGTACCTACACGACAAGTTGTGCAAGTTAGAGAACCACAAGTATCTGCACCCGTTGCCATTGTGCTGTAGAACCTCGTCGTAGTGGGAGGGTTGTTCGTCGACCCGGCGATTTATGTTCGTGGGTGAATCTTGGTTTAGTCGGTGAGACGAACATGCGATAATCGACCCATGGACATCTGAGGAGGCGTCTGAGATATTGATGCAAGATCATGGCACGCGCTATGGACTTAGAAATGGAGTCCATGCGGCTATGGATGTATATGAAAGACACCTCTACCGGATGGCGAGGAAGCCATAGGTAGTAAGTGGATATCTGAGAGGAAGAGATTCCGATGGAGGTTTGACTTTTAAAGCCGGGCTTGTGGCGAAAGGTACACTCAGTTGAGGGCATCGATTTCGATGAGACCTTTTAGCTGTGTGCAATGCTCAAGTCCATCGAATTCTTCTAGCCATAGCGACCCACTTGAACTAGAGGTTTGGCAAATGGATGTTAAAACCGCTTTTCTAAGCGGTTACCTTGAGGAAGGTAGAGACATCTATATCGACAACACGAAGGTTATGTGGTAAAGGGTGAAGAGCATCTAGTATGGAAGCTTAAGAAGTCCATTTATGGACTTAAGCGAACCTCGATCATGGAACTTACGCTTTGCGGTGGTAAAGTCCTATGGATTTACCAGGTTGCCTAGCGAGAGTTGTGTGTATCGGTTAGATGTCAACAGTGATGTGGTATTTCTTGCACTTTATGTAGATGACATCCTTCTAGTTGGCAACAACGTGAAGCATTATCGGGCGTAAAGAGTTGGCTATCGATCGGTTTCAAATGAAAGACTTAGGAGATCGGCGTACATTCTTGGGATCAAGGTTTACGAGATCGCAAGAAGAAAATATTGAGCTTATCTCGGGCGTCTTACATTGATCTTGTGATTACTCGTTTTAGTATGCGGACCGCGAGAAAGGTTGCTACCTTTCGGACATGGCGTTCCTTTATCTAAAGCGATCACCTATATTTGCAAAGGAGATAGAGGAAATGAGACAAGTTCCTTACGCTTCCGCCGTAGGAAGTCTCATGTCGCAATCTATATGCGAGGCCGATATACGCTATCACGGTGGCATAGTAGCTGAATATCGATCTAACCTGGACAAGCTCATTGAATTGCGATAAAGCATATACTCAAGTACACGAAAAGGACTCGAGATTATAGGCTGGTTTACCATGCGAGATAGTCTAATGCCTTTGGGTTATCTGAGACTCGGTTTCAAGTGACCGTGATGAGAAAAAGTCGACCTCGGGCTATGTGTTTACCTTGGGAGGTGGGCCGTATCTGGCGGTGCAAGCGGCGATGCATTGCGGACTCTACCATGGAAGCCGAATATGTAGCCGCCGGAGGCTTCTAAGGAGGCTGTATGGTTGAGAACTACCTCATGGATCTAGATGTGGTACTGGTTTGCCCAAAGTATCATAGTTTCTTGTGATAACTTTCGGTGCGATGCAAACTCGAAGGAACCACGGACCCAAAGCGACCAAACACATAGAGAAAGTACCATGTCATACGAGAAATCGTTAGGCGGTGGCGTCTTGATTGAAAAGATTGATCTGACGGAAAATCTAGCGGATCCATTCACGAAGAGCACTGCGCAAAAAGTCTACGATGGACACGTTAGAGGACTTGGATTAAGCTTGATGGCACCCTTAGAAAAAACTTTTGTATAAGTGGGAGAAGCAAAGTGATGGTTGTTTGTAATAGCTAGTAGAAAGACACATTGTATACTAAAGTTTGCTTTAGTATAAGTGGGAGATTGTTGGATTTGTATCTTGAAAGCGGTTTGGTTGAGCTTGTATACAATGTTTCTGTTACCACTATTACAATCTCTATCGATTTGAATACTTGATTGCATATATCGTGTCCCTTATCTCATATATAAGTTAGATCATACGGTGTGTGAAGATCACGAGTGCGTATGATTGGTCGAAGCTTAATGAGATATAAAAGTTTCACGGTGAGGCGACTTAAGGGCGAGTTGTCGGTTTGAGGCTGCGGTATAGATAAGAAGTGACTTGACTTAGTTGCTTGTCTATCTTTGATGCGTCTACGGCGTATTGAAGGATCACGATGAGATGAGTTCTTCTTTCGACCGTCGTGAAGAACCGAGATCTCGGTGACTTACGATGATCTAAACCTCGATAAGGTATTAGGTGAGTATGAGTTCTTGACCATCACTTTGACTTGTTATGAGTGAGGTTATATGTTCTAACCAATTCTCCGCATCTTGGGTGGTGGCGATCTTGTATGTCACGCTAGTTATCACATGTCAGTCAAGTATCCGTTTAGGATGATGGCGTCCCTTAAGGAGCTCAAAGGTTTATTGTACTAAACCCTGCGAGGTTGAGTTAGCTCAAGTACAATAATAAGGTTGAGTGGTACTACTTAAGAAATGAAGTTGTGTCGTTTTAAGCGATCGATTGCTATAAATGATTAATGGACGTTCGATATCTTAAATCTGAGGATTCGTAATGTCTAAGTGCAAGCCGACTCAACTTGGTAATAAAGGGTAAGTCGACATTCTTTCTCTAGTGGCATGATCGAATGTTTATAAATTAATTTATGTTACGGGGTGAACATAAGATAATTAATTTATTTGAGGCCCATCTTTATTCCTTGCATTTGATCCACAGGTGGCCCGTCAGGCCCGTAGCGAGGAAAATCGCGCCCCTATTGCTCGATTGGCGAGATTTTATTCTCTTTATCCACATGGATATAATTATATTTATGGTATATGCATAGATCCTTTCCATATAAGATTATGGTAATAATCTTGAGAGTATGGAAATAATCACAGAGTATGGAAATAATCCTAAGAGTATGGTAATATTCCATATAGGATTATGGTAATATTCCATATAGGATTATGGTAATATTCCATATAGGATTAAGGTAGTGCATTATAAATATAAGGTATGAGATAATGTCTGGTTAATGCTCACATATTGCAACTAGAATTTTCGGCCATCTCGTATAATTGAGAGAGAATTTTCGAGAGTTTTGGTGAGAGCATTGGGTGATTTTCGGTGCATTCTCCATAGATCGTCCTCACTCGGCGTTGGAGTTTGGGTATCGGGATACGATCCGGAAGGTCAAAGCACGAGTCTCGATCCGTTCGATCCGTTCATCCGTTCGATCCACCTCGGCGGATCGAAGGTAAACACGTGAAAACCCTACGTGTTGCGATTTAATTATATAGGCGCATCTGGGTTTATAATCAATGTATGGTGAATTAAACACCAGATGGATCCTCGGGCGAGGGTTAACATCGTTTTCCTACAGCCTCTGCGTTGGTTGCGTCGAGGTGTGATGCGAAATAGTGTTACTCTGTGGTGGGTGCCTTTGTCCAGGCACGAGACCGCTTTTCGGGGATGTCGTGATGTGTGCCCGGGCGCGCGAATCTGCGGCTGGTTGGGCGGTCCGTCTGGATGTAGGCTTTCCGTAAAGGCTGAGCCCGTTGACGAGCGCCGAGGTCGGCGTGGTTCCTTGGTATTTGTGGGAAGGACGGGGTGCGACACGAGGCGCCGCCATCGGAGGATCTTGGGGTCCGTATGATGATTGCTAGGTCGGGATGGTGGTCCGTCTTATCTGGCGTCGTCATCACAGCAGCGGTGGTAGTTGGGCACTCGAGCCGCGTGCGCGTGTGCGCAGCGTCAATCACGTGTGGTAGCGTGTTGAATTTGAAGCGACGATTTGCGGCGCCCTAGTCTTATAAATAGGCGCAAAAAGCGATTGTTCACTTTCTTCTTGACGCTTAAAAATTACGAGAGAAAATTTACGAAATTCTACGGGTTGATCACGATCTTGTTTGAAGGAGCCATATACTCGCTGAAAAGTAAGTATGTTTTTCATCTTCTTCCGCTCTGAAAGTTCCTTTCGCCTCGGGTTAGGCGTGAGTTCCCGGCGTAAGAGATTATATGTGCTACAATGGTTTGGGTAGGTCCATGAGGGGTGAGCTCTACAGGGTTCGCGGTATCCTCTATATGGGATGGGTTGAGGGTGGGCGTGGCGAGGTCGGGTTTGACCTTGGGAACTTTGAAGTTGTGAGGAATCGGGATCCGGAGGGCGTGGTGGTGTCACCGCGTCCGGATGATAGGGCGATGGCCCTCGGGAGGGTTTATTCTTGTTTATGTAGATAGTTTTAGGCGGGTCTTGGTACCTCTGTCCCGTTTATCTTAGCCGAGTATTTCGGATCCTGTTGTCGATTGACCGAATTCCGTTAGGTCGTTGGTGGGTGGGGCTCTCTTGTTATGGCATTCTCGAGGTTGTCCTTGAGTCTTGATCTGTTTTAGCGTGAAGACCATAGGAGGGTGTACTATCATCACCCGGCTGAAATTTAAGGTAGCCGTCCACTCAAGGTGTCCCGTTGGCGAATAGGTATTTCTTCTGCTGGTGAGGAGGCCGGTATGAGTGGGGTATCGGCGCGATGGCGGACCGAAAATCAAGCCCTTGGGCCGTATGGAGGAGGTGTTGAGCGGCCTTGGTGAGATCTTATCCATAAGTTACAGGGGCGACTGAAGAAGTAGGGTGAGTGTTTCTGGTCGGGCGTCGGGCCAGGGATGCAGGCGGGGTGAGGGCATCCCTTCTTCTTAGTCCTTATTCGTTCGATTTTCTTTGTGCTAATGTGTCTTTCTCTTGTGATGCGGTGAAGTTGAGGGATGAGGCGGGCTCGCCATCGAGGCGAGGCCGTGAAAAGAAGCGAGGCGGTTTGGACCTACTAGGGGCAGAAGAAGGTCGATAGCATGGGCAGTGATGAGTGGGCCTCGGGTGGGGTCAGCCCGGCATGAGTCTCGGCCTCGGGGCCTTGAGTCTGAGTGCCGTCCCCAAGTTTGGCGCATCCTTCCCCGAGTACATAGGTTCCTTGTATTTAGATTTGTTTGCTTGCGATCTGTTATTGACTCGTGCCTCTCCTTTTCGGGGTGGGAGCTCGATGATGGGGGCCTGCGGTAGCTTCTTTGGGAGGCTACAGTCGCCGCTGGGGCTTGGCGAGAGCTCGGCCCGTGAGGCTGGCTGAGCAGGACTTTGCGGCTGTGTGAGGCTGAGACCGCCGCGTCAGCTGCGGTGAGGCGAGGCCGCCCGGGGCCACGAGGCGGGAGGGCTGCTGCTGAGCCGCAGAAGAAGAAGCCTTTGAGCCTGGAGGGCAGGGGAGGTCGGGAGCTTGAGGAGGAGGGCTGGCGGGCGAAGAAGGACCTCGTGGGCGAGGAGGGTGCTGGTGGCCGACCAGGGACCCTGTTGAGGGCCTTTGCAGTGAGCTCATCAGTCGGAGCTTCTCGGCTTTTATTGCCGATCTCGCCGCCGTCTTTGGCCGAAGGTGGTGTCGGATCACACAGGGAAGGCTGGCGGCCGCCATGCGACTTTGATAAGGTCGAGCATGGGTGGACCGAGTCGACCAGAGAGGTGGACAAAGCTACGCGGGTGATCTCGGGGTGACTCATTCCCGTCTTGGAGGCTCGGCATCCAGCTCTACCCTCTGACTTCTTGAGGTCGTCGCCCGGTGTAAGGAGGGCGAAGATCATGAGCCGGGGCTCTTCTTCTGAGTGCGGGCCGGGCGAGGAGGGAGGAGGAGGCGCGAGGAGGAGGCGGGGTTGGAGCTCCGGTTGGAGGTGGCCAGAGGGGAGCATCGAGGAGGTCGTCGAGACCGACCATGAGCTGGTCAGTGGACGATGTAATAACTTGAGCTGCCGGGGTCGATAGGACCACAGGTCCTGTAATAATTCCTCTTTTTGAGTAATCATGAACTTTTTTAAAAAAATTTGTGTTGTCTTGTTTATTCTGATACTCACCTTTGAATAGCTCGGACTTGATCATGAATTGTTGACCAAGTTAAAAGAGGTCAGGCGCTTGGTGAGAAGGCGAAGAGGTGCTTTCTGGAGGCGGTGTGGCCGGTGACCCAGTTTGGCCACTATGGAAGTCGGCTCGGCCGTCTGTGACACAGAGGAAGTTGGGCGAGGCTGATCGGGAGTGGCCGCCTCTGGTGAGCGAGGCCACGAAGTTGAGGTCGCGCGGGGCGGAGTCAGGGCGGACTTATCTGCCAAGCGCTATCGAGGCGTTTGATGCGGTGTGAGGGCAACTTGAATTGGCTGGGAGGCTAGCTCGGGTGTCGGAGGAGCATCAGAGTCTGAGAGGCGATCCGCCGAGCTGGTGGGACTACCATATCCAGGCGACGACCGAGTTCGAGCTTCTTGGCGGAGGCATGGTCTTTGAGGGATGAGGAGGGCCCCAGCGAAGAAGTTCAAAGCTGCGTCGACTCCGTCGTGAAGTATATGGAGATGTATGATATCGTCATAAGCGTCGCATGCCCGGTAGCGGAGGCCACAGCGGGCTCCAGCGACCCGATCATAGAAGAACCCGCGGAGGAGGCGGCTACTCGATCATGCGAAGTGCTCGGGTTGATGGGTCGGCGGGCGGATCGTTCGAGGCGATCCTGGGAGGCGGTCGGCGACCGAGGACCTCAGTCGGCGAGGGGAGGCGGCGGGTGGGGGCGGTCGTACTCGGCCGGTGTCCGGTCGGGGGTCGGGGTGTGACCTCGGGTGCATCCCACTCCGGAATGCCCGTCTTGGCGCTGCGCCAACGAAATGTCGGGGCGGGTGAAGATGACACAGGTCGGCTTCTTTCGAGCTGCCTCAGGAGCCAGCGCCGAGCCGGGGAGCAGGCCGTGGTGATTCGGCCTTATCGGTGGGTTGAAGGCACGAGTTCGTTCGAGCATACACCGTCGGCTGGAGATTTTATAGAAAATTGGTGCGCACTTGAGGTCTGGTGGCAAGGCGGAGCCGGAAGCCCGAATGAGGCTATGTATAGTGTAGAACTTTGTATGTAGATATAAATGTATTTAGACTCGTTTGAAGTGTATATTTCCCTCTTGAGAGGTATAAACATAACAGGACTTCGTTTTGGTCGTAAATGCATTTACCTTGTATCTGAAGTGTGTATTTTCCCAAATAAAGGGGTATAAGCGAGCTCGGGCCCGGTTGATTTGTATATGGCTTGGCACTTGGTTTATAGTCGTTAATGCATTTAGACTTTGTCCGAGTGCATATCTTCCCAAATAAAGGGGTATGAGATGGCGAGATCGGTCCGGATGTCGCGTGCATGTAGAGCGTCCAACAATGGGTAATCTGTATGCTTCGTGTAGGCGTCAACTTAATGGGTGTCTGTATGCTTTGCGTGTAGGCGTCCAACTTAATGGGTAATCATGCGCTTTGCATGTAGGCGTCCAACTTAATGGGTAATCTGATCCGTACCCTACTTGGTGGGATTTTCATCTTAAGTGGGCTTACATGAAGGTTTAAATGTGGTGTATCGAGCAGATGTTCACATATGTATGAGGCAAGTGAAATATTCATTATAAAAGCAGGTGTTTTATTGAACATGTAATCAACATCGTACTTTGGCAAAACAATTAAGGAACTAACATGATGCGACTTTAAATCGAAGCTATGTAAAATACCTCCTTAAATGCGTAATGTGCGAGTTAGGGATAAGTGCTGCCGAGACAAGTGGGCGACTTGTAAGCCCCTGCCGAGGTCCTCGTGAGCGATGCAGGCCTTCCCATGTTGGATCCGACTTGTTAAGGCGCTCGACTTCTTGGCTTCATTATTTCTTAGGGCGAGGTCGCCAGCATGGAGCGGAGGCTTTGACCCTTTGTTGTGGTGCCGTGCGACTGGGCCTCGTGCTTGGCCGTTTATGAAGCGAGCTCGCTTCTCCTCGAGGCGTCGAGGTTGGCCGTGGGTCTTCCTCGTTCCCACTGGTCGAGTGAAGAGTCTGCGGGGTGGTAGCCCGATCTCGGCCGGTATAATGGCCTCGGTACCGTGAACCCAGGCTAAAAGGGTCTCCCGCGCCGTCGAGGTGTGGTCTGTGGGACCGAGGAGGACTTGAGGAGATTTTCAGCCCGATCGCTTTAGCTCGGTCGGCCTCTTCTTCAATCCTTATGCGATCGTGCGGTTCGTCACTCGGTGCGACCATTCGCTTGCGGGTGTGCGACCGAGGTGAAGCGATCGATCTGAAGCTCTTCCACCGCTCCTTGAAGTTTTTGTCGACGAATTGGGTGCGTTGTCGAGACCGGGATGTGCGGTGCCAAAGCGGCGGACTATATTTTTCACACGGTGCAGATCCATACGCGTGAGGCTCAAAGTGGCTCGGCCGACCCGTTTGTGAAGTAGTCTATGGCTACGACTAAGTATCGAGTCGACACGGTGCTCGGTCGAGCAGACCCAGCGATGTCGATCCCCAGCGCATGAAAGGCCATGGACTCTGCGGCTGCTCAAATCGATGCGAGGCGCTTTTGACCGTGGGTGAATCGACACTTTGGGCACTTCTTGGCGAGCTCGGCGAATCTTGCGGTGGGCGGTAATATCCCGACCTCGGCGTCTTCTTTGAAAGAGCTCGCGACCCGATGTGGCTTCCACAAGACCCCGGTGAATTTCGTTGAGTGCGTGGTCGGACCTTACGGCGAGGCGTCTCGGGAGGGTTGAAGGTAAGACTTAGGTAGAGGCGCCCGTGCATGAGATACTTGGATTTCGCCATCGTCTTTTTGGCTTGAGCCGATCTTGAGGTAGTCTTGCGTGTTCCGGTAGGCCTTGGGGAGACATCGATTGGCTCTATCTCGGTGATGATGCCGGCGTGGGACTCGCGATGCTTGGAATGAACCTCCTCCTTTGGCGGACTTGTTGTGTGCAGCTAACTTGCGAGGATGTCGGCTCATTATTATTTTCCTGGGATTCGGTGGATCTTGAAGTACACGAGCAGGTCAACATCTCCTTTGCCTTCTCGAGGTATTGTTTCATCCGGTCCTCCTTGGCCTCGTATTTGCTAAAACACGGTTCACGACGACACAGGAATCGCAGAAGATTTGGATCTTGTCCACCTCGACTCAGTGGCGGCGAGTCCGGAGATTAGGGCCTCGTACTCCACCTCGTTGTTGGTGGTCGGGAAGGTAAACAGGAGGCGTGGGTGACTTCTCGCTTATCACGGGCCGAGGAGGAGGATGCAGCCCGTGCACTGTCTTGCACGATGCTCAGATCCACTTACATGCGGCGGCAACCATCTGGTGGTGCTGGGATGACGCTTCCTCCGCCGTGGGGCGGGGCTGGAGTTACCTCATGGTGAGCCTACCTCGGTGAATTTGGCCTCAACCAGGAAGTCGGGAGAGCTTTCACTTTATGGCCGGCTGGGTGAGTACGAGATGTCGTGCTCGCCGAGCTCAGATGCCCAGCTTAGCTATCGTCCGGATGACTCGGGTTTCAACAAGACTTGTCTCGAGGTAAGTCGATTAGCACACAGGACGGAGTGAGCTTGGAAGTAGGGTCGGGCGTCGCTTGGCGTTCACGGGGCGATCTTCTTTTGAGGCGGTGTACCTTGTTTCCGGTCCTTTGAGGCTCGGTGATAAAATAGATGGGGAGTTATCGTCCCTTTCGTCATACTCGTCTGCATGATGGCCTCGTTCGAGGCGGCGGAATATAGAGAGGATTCACCTTGCTTGGGCGGACGGGGTGGCGGTCGGCAAGTACTCCTTGTTGTCTGGCGGCACTGGTGTTCTTCACGCCGGTGAAGTCAGGAGCTCTCCTCGGGATCTTGAAGAATGGGGCTGTTTCTCGGTGGCTCGAGATAGAAATCTCTTGAGGAGGCTAGGCACCCGGTAAGTTTGTGGATCTCACGGATGGTCCTTGGCACCGCATGTCGAGCCTTGCCTTCGCCTTGGTGGGATTGGCCTTGAGCCCTCACGAGAAACCAGCATCCCGAGAACTTGCGGTCTTCACCATAAATGTACATTTACGGGGTTGAGTTTGAGGTTGGCCGACACGAGGAGTTGGAGGATGGTGCCGAGGTAATCGGCGACTCTCCGTTCGACTTTGACTACTATGTCGTCGGCGTGACCTCGGCGATCTCCCGATGTGGTCTTTGAATGTTGCATCCACCATCCTCGGTAAGTAGCCCGGCGTTCTTGAGGCGAAGGCATCTTTCGATCTGTAAAGGCGCGAAGTCGGTGATGAATCACGGTCTTTAGTGCGTCCTCCGGGCTCATGAGGTTTGGTGGTACCCTTTGTATAGATCCGAGGAAGTTGAACATCTCGTGGCCCACCAATGCCTCCACCTTCTTGTCGATGCTCGGGGAGGGTAGCAATCTTTTAGGCGATGCTTGTTGAGGTCGGTATAATCGGCCTTTGTCGCCCCTCCTCCCGGCTTCGAACCACGATGGATTAGCCATCGGTCGGGTGTTGACCTCGAACAAGATCTTGGCCTTGAAGTTGAGTCACCTCGTCCCCTATGACTGGCTGCGCTCTGCGCGAATATCCTTTTCTACGCGGATGGCTTGGTAGCGGGTCGATGTTGGCGGTGAGTTATGAGCTCGGGTGACACTCCGGTCATATCGGCGGGGACCGTGCAAACACGTCCTATATTCTCTCGAAGTTGTATGACATGCGCCGGACGTCGGTGGGCCACAGGTGCCGACTGGATGACCTCGAGGATCGTCGTCGTATAGTTGGAGCCACCGGTCGGGGTAATCCCGGGCGTCGGTCTCAGAGGCTCGGTAATTGCTATGCACAGGCGAGGCCGCATCTTGGGTTGAAAGTCGTAGGCATTCTTTTCTTTGCCGTTTGGTCCCCTGGATGCTAAGCACTCCCAGGGGTGGGAATCTTGTGGTGGTGGTGGGCCGAGCAGGCGGCCTTAGTGGCGTCTGACCGATCTCTCCCAGGATGATGTTATGCGGAGGGAGCTCGGACCGGGAAGAATCGGATGGCCTTGGTGACCGACACAGGAGCTCGTCTACCGTGACGGAAGGGTAATGACCCCCGGGTGGGTGCCTCTTGGTGAAGCTCCGTGGCGGGAGGCGCGGAAGTACACAGATGCCTCCGACCTCAAGCTTATCCAGACAGCTACGGAAGATGATCTTGTGGAGGCTCCGATGTCGATATAGACCCGGTGGGCGTTTTTGTTGCCCACCGCGGCTGTATGGTGATGGCGTCACAGTGCGGCATGATCTTGGGCACGGGTCCTCCTTGGAAACGTTATGTTCTCACCATCCCGAGTCGCTTGTTCTTGACTCTTGAGGCCGGCCTCGGCGTCGTTCTTGAGGGCGACCTCGTCGTCGAGGGCGATCGGTAACAACATAGACACTGCTCCATAGCGTTGGGACCTTCGTCCTCGTCGTCTTGAGTTGGAGTCGCTTGGGGTCGGCCCTTGATTATTCCGCCTCCATTCCTTCTGCGACTTCTGTTTCTCGGACCATCTCGTCGAGGTATTTCTTGAGGGCTCCAGCTATGAGCTCGTCGATCTGTGAGCCCGGTTTACGCAATCCTCGGTATCATGACCATACCCTTGGTGATAGTCACAATACTAAATCTGTGGACCTCTTCTTGGATCCCTTTCATAGGGAGGCTTGGGAAGAGCTCTCGTGGAGCTCGAATATTTCCGCCCTTGATTTGGCGGGGAGGCGCTCTGCCGCCGAGGGTTGGGCGAGGTCGAGTCTGACTCGGTGGCCTCTTTTGATTACATCGGCGGCGCCTGCGATCGGCGCCTCGACTTGGTCATCCGGCTTTTCTCTCGGACTTACGCTCGTCCCAGTTTCCGCTTCTTCCGATCGACTCGTCTCCCTTGTGAAGTTGTCCACGAGGTTCAAGCTTACTCGCCGTCTTTGGTTTCTCACTGGTGATTTCTTTATTTCGTGGGTCGGATCCGGTTTTGAGCAGCGTTGATGATGTAGAGTCGTTCTTTGTTGTCGATTTTGGCGACTCTTTGATGAACCTCGAGGCGAAGTTTGACATCGTCTCGTCCGCCATAGCGGATTGTGAAGCGGTCGGAGGAAGGGCTTTGGGCGGCGTCTTCGATAAGCGCCATTTGAGCGATCCATGAGGTCACAGGCGGTGTATCTTTGTTACGGCGGGCGGGTGAACCAACGCCGTGCGTTGGAGATCGACACCTCGGGAAGATTTTGCACATGTGAAAATCTTCCATTCCTTGATCGCCGTATTGGTGGTGTGGCGAAAAGGAAGTCGGAGGGTCTCAGGGCCATCGTGAGCCGCTATATTGGGTGCCCGTACCGGCTGGGCGGGCGTGTCTAGAATCTCCACGGAGAAAGGGAGATGATCCTCCCGTGCGGTCGAACCCGGGAGATCGTTGCCGTCTCTTTACGGAGGGTGGGGATCGATAGCGGCCTATCGTCCCTCCAGGGGGTTTGACTCGCCTTTCTTCCTCCCTGTTTGCTCGGCTCTGCAGTCGGCATGGCGAGGTGGAGAGCAGCATGAACAGCGAGGGGCGGTGGTGGTGGCGGCTCGCCCTTGGTGGCGGCTCCGTGAATGAGGGCGGCGGCTCGGCGCGGTGGCGGCTCCGCGTCGGGCGTGATCGTGTTCTCGGCTATCACGCCGAGGTGGGTGGCTGTTTCGGATGAGGCGGCTTGGGAGGCCGTGGTGTTCATCAGGGGGCCTCGAGGGCCCGGCTCTTTGGTCCTCGGGTTGAGGAAGCTTTGGAATTTGCGAGATTGGCATGGAGGAACTCGGTCGCGGCTCGGCCGAGGACCTCGTGGGGCGAATAATTGTTTGCTCGTCCTCGTTGAGTCGACATCTTCCCTACGGGGAGGCGGTCACGAGGGTGTATGGAGACATTTTCCATGTGGCCCTCGGGAGTGTGGGCGATCGTGGCGTCTGCGATCTCCTTCCCATGCCGGTGACCACCGGTCGTCCTCGGCACGGTTGTTGCCAGTGATGGGCGGCGGTTGTGCGTGTTCTTGCCATTTAGTTGTAGAGGAAGCGAAGCTTTCTTGTTCGAATGTTTCCCAGGCGGCGCCGATGATAAATGCAGTTACGTGAGTGTGCGAGATTTATGAAAAGCGATAAAGAACACGAGGCTTTTACGTGGTTCGATCGTTAATGAGATCTCGTCCACGGAGAATCTTCCTCAATACTTTCACTATAATGCGATGTGGTTACAAGCTCTTAGTATTCGATAAGTTGCCAACCCTTCTAATGTCGGTTTTCCTTCTATTTACTCTGACTCGAATCTGGGTGAAAGCGCCCGACCTCTCCATTGGTCGTGGCGTGACTCTTCTCCGCATGCCTTCCATTGGCGGGCGGGGACCTTCGCCTTATGTGCGCCACGTGGAGGTGGCGCGACCTTGGTTGCAGGGCGTCTTCTCCATTGGTAGGGTAGCGTCGGGGCTTTGGCTCTGGGCTGTCTTCCGTTGGTAGGGTGGAGGTTGGAGGCTGGGGTTTGGGCAATGATTAGGGCTCGCCTTGGGCTCGGTAGCGTGGGCCCGCTACCAGCGTTAGGCCCGAGCTCGTTTGGGCTGTTAGTCAAGCCTAGTCGGTTGGGCCATATCCCATCACTTCCATTGTTTTTATCGATTAATCGAAATTTTAAAAGTCGCATCGTAATGGATTCGAATCAAGCCTTTTCATGAGATATTAATCACTCTGGGTAAGCAAATACACAACTTATTGGTTTGGTTTTATATCATGAAGAATGCCAATATAGGTTCCAGTGATGCGAATATTCTGAAATTAAAGTTAGATTCTTTTATAAAAATCATTTCAGGAAGTGGAGCAAATTTATATCATGTGATTGGTAATAATATTATATGACTATAAATTAAAAGTCAGGAAAATAAAATATCAAAGAATAAGAGGAGAAAATTATGGCCATTAATTGCGTTAATAATAGTTGTTTAACTAGATAAAATTATTATGAGTTGTAAACCATTTCTAACTATAGCTATGAAATTTGGTTGTACCAGACTGGCCATTCTGACCCAGCTCTAAATCAAAATGGACTGGCAGCTATGAGATTTTCGAGACTCAAAAATTTACCCAATACATTATTATAAAAAATATTGTAAGATTGGACATTCATTAAACTGTAAACATGCTGACATTATCGAAAAATGCTAGGACAATATCTAATATTTACCCTATGGTTTGCGTGTAAAAAATAACTAATATCAAAATACTGTATATTTCACATAGAAGCGCAATGAAAATGTTTCCCTTGTAAAGAACCATAGAAATTAAAATCCGTGTTAAAATGTCTTCTTCATTTCTATTCCCAAAATAACTGTCTTAAAATACTTGACTAAAAAAATAAAATAAATGAATACATAAAAGAGAGCAAATACCATTGTATTATTACAACACTATGCACATATATATCCATTTTACACGAGCATCATGTACCCCAAATCTTATTCAAGCAAATTTCGTACCATCATCAAATCAATTAATTCTTAATGTGATTTTATGGGTGGTAGTTGTGTTTAATTTCTATACATTTACGTATATAAACACATGCTCAGGCCACTCCTCTCCCAAGTCCCACCCATGGCGACTACTCTAGTAAATGGTCTTTGCGCCACCATTCTCCGGCCACTCCTCCACCGGGACATGGCCGTAGGGAAAATCAAGAGTTGTTGGCCAACTCGTGGCAGCCCATCAGTTGCTTTGCATGTCAATGGAAGTAGCTTCAAGATGAAGAGTAGTTTGAGCACAAAGGAATTCGAAGACGGAGGCCCACCGCGGTGGTTTTCGCCTTTGGAGAGTGGCCGGAGGTTGACGGGATCTCCTCTGCTGCTTTTCTTACCAGGTCTCTCTCTCTCCTTCTCTCTCCTGTATATGAGGAATATGTATTTTGTTGATGATTTAATTTCACAGGGATCGATGGTAGTGGACTTGGTCTAACATTGCACCATGAAAAACTCGGAGAGTAAGCTCTTCCACTTTGTACAACATTCATAACCCACATGCATAAAACAAATACTCCATCCGGCTACCATAAATGTATCATTTGTAAACATCATGAATTTTAATAAAATTATTAATATGTATTATTTGAGTGGAGAAAGAATCCCACCATATGTTAGATTGTAAGTGGTAAGAATGATTTTTTTAGTAAATAATGAGTGGTTGTAAGGTGAAATAATAAGTAATATCCTAAAAAATGAAGTGACATACTTTTAAGTGGATCTTGAAAAGATAATTATGATACACTTATCATAGACAGAAGAAGCACATGATATTGTACTCACCTATCTCACTTGGTGTGGCATCGATACACATATAATCACATATAATAAGAATATAACATCACCAAAAATTTGAACTTTTCTTTACCGCATACTTGTGCCATCCTTCCTTTGTCCTGCATGTATAAAGGTTTTCGATATATGGTGCTTGCACGTTCCTGCTGCGGATCGAACACCACTGACAGGTCTCTCTCTCTCTCCCCCTCCAAGACCATTTTCTGCCTTTTCATTTAGATCTTGATGTTGTAGACCTAGTGATGCTGGTTCAGAATACCGTTAGGACAGAGCAAGATCAGTCAGCAAAAAGCCAATATATCTAGTTGGAGAGTCCTTGGAGCATCTCTAGCACTTGTTGTTGCTGCTCAAAATCCCAATATAGATTTTTTCTAATCCTAGCAAATCCAGGTAAGGAGTTGAATGTCAAAATTCATCAAGAGAGACATGTATTTAAAATTTTCAGGCAGATTGGATACGCTCATGTTACTGTCTTGTTTTGCATAACTACGCAGCTACAAATATCAGCAAATCCTTGGTGCAGAGTTTTTACCTTTGTCAAATATGATATGTAATCAACTAAATGCTGGATTGCTTCAATGGATGAGCTCAATACCAGGTTTTCCTGCTTATTACTAACCAATAGTGATTGTTGTTAAGTTTCTTACTAGCTCTTTCTGTTGGAATTCAAAAGTAGAAACAGTTATGTGGAAGCTGAAGATGATTCAGGAGATGCAAAATTATTTGGATTCACATCTTCATGCTGTCAAAGCTCAGACAATGATACTTACAAGGTTATCTTCGATTCTCAGCCACCTTGAGTCCTTAATTCATGCTCGGAAAAAGGTTAAAAGCAATATATCAATTTTCAGACAGAGTTTATGAGTATTGGTTGTGATCAAACATGTGCAGTGGAAAGGATATGCTGCTGACAAGCATAACAGAAGGTGAAAGACTTAGCAGCATGCTGCAAAATAGTCAGACTCATACGTTTATTGACAATGATGATCCTCTATTCTCGGTAAGGAAACAAATTGTTTTTCTGTTACGGTTGAACACAAAAAATTATTTATTTGATAATTAAAAACATGGACTGCTTTCATTTTTATCTTATTAAGATTCTAATATACGGTATACCAAGAGTAACAAAAGAATCAGCAGTGGGAGGAAGACACAAGGACAAAGATTTGCTTGCCTCGTGATTTTTATTCCAAGATATGTTTCATCTTCTACTCCGACAATATCAATAGGTCATCAAATAAATGTTGTATCTATGAGAAACATGACAATGAAAGATGAAGCAAAATGTGGAATAGAGGCTCGTGATAATTACTCAATGTAGGCAAAACTATAGTATAAGAATGGCAGCAAAATGTAAAAAATGAAGAAAACTAACCAAGGTTAGATGGTAGAAGTTAGGCAAACATGTCATGATTATTTGTTGCATTCACTTAGGAGGAATTTACTTTTCATGATTGATAAACATACATGACTGAGTATTTTATCATCATTTTAAGGATTTCTTCAATCCTATTATTTAATAGGATATGAATCAAGTTAGTTCAAATTCTAAAAATTATCAAAGACCTTGGAATATCCCAAAGTTCCAATCCATCTTGGTAAACAAAGTTAGCTTATGCTATTTTTATCTATCTAGACTAATCCGCAATAGTAAACGCCTCCTTACAGGATAATAAGTTTGATTTAGTAGCAGCAATAAAGTGTGCCAGTTGTTATCTTCGTGGAGCATCCATGATTATATCGCATGAATTTCTTACCACCAAGCCCTTCTGAATTGAAGTCAGCATGTGAGCCATTAAGGTAAAGTGTGTTTTGTCCCAAAAGGTTATTATGAATCAGAATTTACCATAATACTAATGGATAGTAATTTCATCTCCAAAGTGAAGTCAAATTCACATGAAGCCAACAGACGCTGACTATTTCATATAAGCCAACAAAAACTAATACATGAATCAAAAACCAACCTCAGATGGATGGATGTGGCCGTGGATCCCGTGATGCTATCAATTATGGGTGGGAAAGTAGTTCGAGGTCTAGCAGGAATTCCTTCAGAAGGACCCGTGTTATTAGTCAGCAACCACATGATGCTAGGACTGGACCTCGTACCGATACTGTCCAGGTTCTGGCTGGAACAGAACATCAAACTCCGTGCGATCGCTCACCCAGTATTCTTGAAAGGATGATGGATGGAAAAGTACAAGACTATCCACAGTTTGATGTGGTCAGGATGACTGGTGGAGTCCCAGTTTCAGCAAATAATTTATACAGACTCTTTTCGTTGAAGTCTCATGTTCTGCTGTATCCAGGAGGTGCGAGGAAGCACTTCATGCAGGGTATATCACTTGCTTGGCAGATCATATACGGCATTTTGGGCGTGAATTATCAACTATTTGGTCAGGTATCTGAGCTAATTTTTCATCATCATCCTCAGGCGAGGAACACAAATTGATTTGGCCAGCCAGACCAGAGTTTGTCCGCATGGCAGCAAGATTTGGGCATAAATTGTACCTTTTGGTACTGTTGGGGAGGATGATGTTCTTCAAGCAAGTCTGCTAACACTTTTGTTTCTACTTTAACTTTAGTTCATTTCTTGAACTGCACAACTCTTTTGCCTGCTCTAACATTTGTGTTGGCTCAAAGGCAGGCACCCAACCTATGTCTTAAACCTGATAGCAGAAACTGAATCAAACATCTTTAGAATCTTACCATGACTTCCTTGTTCAATGTTGTAACCTCCTACACTGTATTGGCTTTCATTCCTCAGTGTTTGAAGCATAGTTGGTTGCTATTAACACAATGATCATGAAATAGTATGAGATTCTTCAAGCACTTTTGTTGCCCTATGCATTTTCATCGTTACATAGTGGAATTTTCTCTTGAACCAGTTGTTATTAGACTGTGATGATCAAATGAAGATTCCACCTCTGAAGGCCCAAATAGAAGGACTAACTAATGCGACTGTCAGGTTGAGGTAAGTCAAATGTTCAGCAAACCTATCCGCACCATGCATAATACTCGCACTCCTTTTGTTCTGTTTCTGTAAGCAATAATTTCAGTCTTCCAACCATTCTAAGTTCATTAATATATCATGATTCTCTCTCTTAATTTATTTTTGGCTGGAAAAACGGTAATACAGGAGTGATGCTGAAGGAGAGATTGGGAAGCAATTTATGTACTATCCTGTTACTCTACCAAAATTACCTGGCCGCTTTTATTTCCTCTTTGGGGAGCCAATCTCTACAGAAGGTAGCAGCATCTAAATCCTTGCTTCTCTAAGGTGTTGGTTTCAGCTTCCAATCTATTCAACCCAATTTACTTTTGGTTAGTTCTTGATATAGTGTACTGATGCAGGACGGAAGGATGTATTGACAGACAAAGACAAAGCCAGAGAACTGTATTTAGAGGTTCAAACAGAGACAGAGAAATGCATAGAATATTTGAAGGATAAAGAAAAGGATCCATATAGGAACCTTTTAGTTCGTCTGGCTTATCAGAGCTACCATGGCTTCGATTCCCAGGTCCCAACTTTCGAAATTTGATCATACTTTGTAGAGACTTTAGAGCTTCATTACTACATTAGCTTTCAATATTAAATCTCATTATTCATAGTCCGATACTTTCCAGAGACACACTTGTTGAAAGAAAATATGCGAACATTAATTACTAAGACCTCCAAATTCAGAATGACACAGTAAGGAAACGACAAGAAGACTTTAATTTAGAGCATTCGAAGCTCAGACATCCATACAAGAAAACACACAGAAAACATCTCGCAGAATGAAAAAGCACACAACTGATTAGTCATATCATCATCTCAGCATAAACCATAAATAAAATTCAACATAAAAATATGATTTTTTAAGCATTCATATCGAACTTCAGGAATCATTCAAAGGCCAAATGAAACAAAATTAACAAGACAAAGGCAGCAAAAAAATCTCACATACATCCAGGCGAGCAAGGAAGGCATATAAGTGAAGCAAAAGGCCAATCTCTCTCAAGGCTCTCAAGGGCTCCAAATTGGTCGAATTTTTTAAAATTGGGGATTTCTTCTTTCATCTTCCTTTCGAGTGAGATGATTTTGTTTCGGAATGCAGTAGATCGTTTGCCGTCCACGTCCTAAGATGTCAATAATCTACTGCGCTTGGCAGAAAAATCAGTAATAGGTGACATTCTCAGGTGACTGGGACGGGCTCCGTACAGCAGCGCAGCCGCTGTTGGCGGTGGTTTTTAGATGATTTGGCGGAGGACAGCGGGTGGGCCGGTGGGTGCGGGTATTTACATAATAGTCATTAATATTTTAATTTTATTTTCGTCTTTTAGTTTCAATTTATTTTAATCTTATTTTTAAATCTTTTATTCTATTTATATTAATCCAAATCAAGCACTCCCTCAATCCCAACTATCTTAGGGCATATTCTTTTTCATGTCGTCCCAAGATAATTGGGTCATTTGAAGGAAATGACAAGGGAAATTAACTCAAGATTAGAAGTTAATTAGGGGAGATTAATTGGGCTTTATTTATTTTTTTTATTTTAATTTGGACTAATCCAAATTAAAATACACTTTCCTCTCACTCATCACCTCATTCTTTTCCTCCCAATTTCTCACATCTCTTGATTCATTACTCATCTCTCTCGAATCTTACGAAACTACAGATCTTGACTTTTTTCCCGCTTGTCTCTTTCGATTTTTCTCAAACCCTAGCTCGCCACCTCCATTCCCTCTCTCAATTGGTGAAAATCCTACATTTTCACCGTCCCTATTCGGATGGCTCTCGCTTTTTCTCTCAATGGGTGAAAACCTACTTCTTCGTCGTCCCTCTTCTGGATGGCGCTCTCGTATCTCTATCTCTTGGGTAAACCCACATCGCCTCTCATTGCGATGGCGCATTCGGCGGTGGGCTCGTCGGTGGCGATGGGTTTACCTCTCTCTCTCTTACCCTTCTAAACCCCTATGTCGCTCTCACCTTCTTACCGAGATTTCTCCGTCACCCCACCACCACCACAAGCACAAACCTATATTTTATCCGAGGTGGCTTTTAACTTTTCAAGGCCGATGATGTCTCTGACGACGAGGCTGATCTCTCTTACCTCGGCGACGGGCTCATCGACGGTGTGGAAAAAGGAAAGATAGAGCAGTTCGAGCGATGGGATTGATTCATCTCCGACTTGAGCCCTGTTTATTTTTCTCCCATATCTGACGAAGTGTTGTGGGCGGGCCGTTCTGCGAGCGGGAGGTAGTTGAGGAGGAAGTGAGAAAATGAAATATTGAAGGTTGGATGAATGATCAATGACGATTTGGGCCCAAAAAATCCGAGATCGAACGCTCTCTTCTCTAATTATGGTGAGATCTAATCTTATTCAAAGTTCTTGACATTTTGTGTTGGTAATGATATTGGATGAAGTAGTGATCTGTATTGGTGATTCTATGTTATTGATTCTGTATTATTGATTCTGTGTTTTTGGATTATGTGTTGGGATTGGATCGAAGATATGTGTTGATGATTATGTGTGGTTGAGATTCTGTGTCGGGATTGAATCCGTGATATGTGTTGGTGATTCTGTCTTGGTACTTTTTTGTGTTGAAATTCACTTATATTGAAAATGTATGACTGATGCATACAAAAAATTCACTTTACATTCAAAAGTGCATCAAACTGCTTACACTTTTTTGATTTACAAAGTGCATACAAAATGTTTCACTTTACAAAACTGATTACCAAAAGCTTGCTTCAACACATATTCCTTTTAATACCCTTCAATTTGTAATATCGCATTATCTTCCTAATTTCTTCAATCTTGCCAATTTCTTTGAGAAAATTGATGCATTGAATTGCTAGTTCTCCTGATACTTTTAAATTGTGGAAGCCGGGCTGATCTTCTAAATGCTCATTTTCCCATCCGTAGAATCTTGTAGGAATTACGCCATTTGACTTTCAACATCTCAATCATGCAACCATGTGGCGAGGAATATATTGCTATTGTAATGGGAGATAACTTGTTAAATGAGCTGCATACTTTGTATCTAGAAGTTCATCCTTTGTTTTGCTTGTTGTTTCTATTTGTAGAGATTGTATGACTCTAAACCATCCCAAGTCTTTGACATTGTAGTCCAGAGAATTTGGGGTTGCTACACTAATTTGATGTTGAATCCATTTTGGCTTGCAACAACCCTAAATGATCTTGAATATGAGGTCTTATATTATCTTGTTGTATGTATATATCATTGCTTGCACCCTCTAGCCACTTAGACATTATTGTTCGTATGATCTGTGAGACATCAATATAATTGGATATTTGTTGGTAAAGAGCCTTAAAGGAAAAAGGTAAATAATGGAAATTGATCAGTGATGATTTGGGGAAAAAAATCAGATGACCATTCATTAATTTCATCAATAAGCAATAAATACAGTAGGCGAACAACAATAAAAGTAATAAATCTATTCTATGACAGCCTCACATTCAATACCAATCAACTTGTCATTACATTGCAGGCATAACATTTATGTATTTCATACCTTATTGATTAAACACTCTTTAACCACCATTTTGGTAATTGAATCAATTGGCTTTATCTCTAGTGTACCTGCAATTCTGTTTTTACTGTTTCTATTGGCTAGAACTTGAGTTATGAATGAAAAAATGCATGTTTTCCATCAAATAACACATCTCCATTAGGAGCAAACAAGTGTCTGCACACAACACACATAAACATGATTTTGGATATGAACTTCTTGCTTTTACATGTCCTATAAGGCTTTGTTTCTCTAGGTGCTAAGTAAAATCTATGGGATCACTTGGTAATATAGAACCATTTCTCATCAATATGCATCATGTTGTGCATATTTTTGAACCTGATCATGTTGAGTATTCTATCTAATTCTAGTGCTTCGAGTGAGAATTCATGCGTAACAACTTGTTTGGAGCTGTTAAATCAGGCTTTATGACTGATGTATGAGCCATAATCATCCATGATTGCACCCATCTCCTTACTATGCTCTTACATATGCTTAAACCCACTGTCATTTTTCTTATGGTGCCTCTTTTGCTATATTTAAGATTTGAGAGTAATGTGAGGTCAAGGTGCACTACCTTATGCTTTTTTGAATTTTTTTTCCAGCTTATAAGATGAATGACTTCTCATTTTTGTTGTTGAATCTTTGTAGCTTCTACAATCTGGATATCGTATGTCTCGAGATGAAGAACTTATGTTGAGCTTCCAAAAGCTTGCCTCAAGGTGGTTTGCTACCGATACATGACTCAAGAATAAATTGGACTACTTGGTTTTTTTTTTATGTAGAAAGATCCATGTTCACCATGTTTTTGTTGGCTATTTTGTGTTTTTGAAGTAGTATGTTGATTGAAGTAGTTTCTCATATTTATAGATTAATTGGATTACATTTGATTAAAATTTTAGATGGCAAAGTTTGAATTTTTTCTTATGAAATTTAAGAAGACAAAACTGCCTTTTGAATGTGTATTGTTGGCGCCAGAATTTGACCCCAAAAATTTCAATAAATTTTCAGTTCTCTTTTGATTTTTTTTGTTATGTTTCAATTTTTGCCATTATTTCATTGGTTTTTCTCCATTACAGGTTATTCTATAAAAAAATTTAAATACAAAATTGTTTAAAAATAATAATTATAAATATTTCACTAACTCAATACAATTACTAACACTCTTAAAACACTAATCTAAAACTCCTTAAATCCTATGCGCAAAAGTTTCACCTCAAGATCGTTGGGATTGAGAGAGTAGTACAATACCTAGAAGTCATCTAGAATGGAAAATCGGACTCTTTTAAGTCATTGCACATTGAGAAAAAAAATGTATAATTAGCTAAATAATGAGCAATAGTCTTATTCCCCATTCTATATTCATGAGAAAATTTAAGAACATGCTTTTTTAGCAATTATATTTATATAGTAGTAATTAATATTTTAATTTTATTTTAAAATTTTGATAGTTGTTTATAATTGATTTTGAAATCAACTTCAAGAACACTATGTTTTTCAGGTATTCCTTTTTTTCTTGTATCATGTGTATATTTTGTTCCAGATCATATTTCGTTGTGTCGTGTCGTGTGAGATTTTCAGTTTTGGACACTTCACCTCAAGATATAATTATAAATATATTGAAATATTGGATATCTTTTATAATTTGTTAAACGTGATGACGTAATTGAAAGTTGAAACACGCTCAATCGTTTGGATATAGGGGTAGATTTTAAGAATGGATAAGCGAGATTACATTCATATATGTATAAAGTATAGAGATAATAATAATAATAATAATAATAATAATAATAATAATAATAATAATAATAATAATAATAGTAATAATATAGGGTAGATTTTAAGAATGGATAAGCTAGATTACATTCATATATGTATAAAGTATAGAGAAATAATAATAATAATAATAATAATAATAATAATAATAATAATAATAATAATAATAATAATAATAATAATTCACGGACGATCGTGGGTGTGCCAGGGTTTGGACAATATCTAATATACACCCAGGGTTTGGACAATATCTAATATACTACATTGTAGTTTATATATGCTATATGCACAACACTGACACTACTTTTGTTCCGCTTTCTGTTAGGAATAACTTCGGTCTTCCAATCATTCTAAGTTGTATTGATTTGATTCATATAGCATGACTTTATCTTTCTTTATTCATTTTTACTTGTAATAATTGTAATGCAGGAGTGATTCTGAAGGAGAGACTACTTTTGCTAGAAAGTTTTATGCAAATCCACTCATATTGAAAACTTTGAGATACGTGATTAGGCTATCATATCTCATCAATACAATGCACAAGAAATTCCTTCACAACTTCTTTCTGGCCAAGGAAAATCCTCTGGTAGAACTGCAGATGGATTAGGAGAAGAGTTGCATAAAAATTTGTCACCTAGATATGTCATATGACTTATGAAGTGTTGAAGCTTGGGATAGGCGTTACTGTCCCGATGATGAAATAGAAGTCAAGTTGTTCTAACTACTAGGTTGTCAAATGTAGCTAGCGTTTTGTGGCTCGTCATACTTTACAATTAATCTTCGAGATGAGGATAGAAGCTGGAAATTGTTTTGTCAAAAGGCACTCTTGCCACACAAAGACGACCCAAGCTTCTTCTCAAGTCACCCAGATCTGTAGAATCTGGAAGAAGGTTGTTGAAAATATAAAATCAAATCATGATTCAAAAGAGAAAAATGAGAGCTTGGATATATTATCTTTAAGCTATAATAACTTGCCTTATCATCTAAAGCCTAGTTTTCTTTAGGGTTATTGGCGCATAAATACACAAACTTTGTTTCATTTTGGTTTTTCCCACGAATATTAAAAATTGTCACAAAATACACAAACTTAATCACTTTAGCGATTTTACCACAATTTCAAATTCAAACCAAATTAAATTTGACTCGACATATCGAAAATTTACCATAGACAAAGCGATCAGTGATATAAAGACATCATAGAGAGATGATATCAATTATTTTGAAGTTAAGGTGATTCAGCATTCTGTACCACAGTCACTTGATCTCTGAGGAAGTTTTGGACACCATACATGTATCTGGAGGGCAGTCCTCTCATGATGCAACATATAAGTTCCTATGTCTTGCTCATCTCAATACGACCTGCTTCTGACTGTTCTTAACTATGAATTCGTTCTTTTGAATCTTGACAATAAAATTATTATCACAGAATTGGCTAACAGATAGGATATTATGCTTAAGACTAACAATGTAATTGACATTAAAAAATTTAGCATTGCCGATCGAAAGCATACCGTAGCCTTTGGTGTATCCAATAGAATTATCTCCAACAATGACTTTCGCGCCTTCATTCTCCACATAGTTAGATAGGTATTCCTTGCAGCCAATCATGTATCTTGAACATCCGTTGTACAAGTACCATATATGCTTCTAGGTTGGAAGGTCTTTTTTCTTCTTCTGGCTGATTAGCATGATCTGCAAAAATCATATGTTAGGTATCCACTATGAATTGGGTCCTTGCACATTAAGTGGTTCCTTTGGGAACATAGTTCTGCCTGATAATTCTGACGTTGTTGTCAAGCATGATCTATCTTCCTTGGAAATTGATATGAACCGTCCTCTGCTTTTTCTGCTTGGCCTTGGACTTCTGTGCTGATTGTGCATGTGGTTTGGGTTTGGGCATGTGCTGTCGAGGTGCACGAGTGTGCGATGGAGGTGTAAAGAAAGTTTTATTGTGAAAATGATGTCTATGATAGACTGGAACATATCTTTGGGCATCTTCCTAGCGAAGATGCTTTCAGCACATGCTTCCTCTACTAAGTAGGCTTGCATTGAGAGTGCCTCAACTTTGTAACCTGGGGCTACGATAGGATCAGATCTTCTAAGTAGTTTATACTTAGGCCTTGGGTTAGGCATAATTTTCCTTGTATCATTCCGTTCAGTCACTAGAGCTTTGAGCTTCCGATCGACTTTAGGAACACATTTTTGGTGTCGTTGGTGGATATACTATTCATCTACGAACTAAGATCATACACTAATCCGATTACGGTCAGCGGACACCTCTCGAGGCGATTGAATGGACTCTAGTTTCTTCGTAGCCGTTCGAGTGTTGATCTTACTGTTGAGTGAAGTTTCACTCTCTTGAGCGTCTTTGAACTTCGGCTAATCTCGATTAGTTCGATTACGAGTTGAACTATTTCTTTCCCTTGTTGAGACCGCTCACCTTGGTTCCTTGATTATGTTGGCTTGATCAACATGTTATGTTTTAGTTTCATCAACTCAGGAGTGAGCTTCATCTTTATTTACGAAGGCAAGCTGCTTATTGACTTTGCTAAGCAAGATGAAACTTTTCTATCAGCTTGTCGTTCTTAGTCATTACTACTATCTTGTAGTCAATCATGATCTGCTTCATCTCGTTCCACTTGACTGAGGTGTCTTCGGAGTCGGACACCTGCTCAGATAATATGATAGTATGTGAGAGATTTTCAGTAGAGAGATGGAAAGTTAACTCAGGTTCATCGAGACCATTGTCAATTTCCACCATGAAGTTTTTCTCATAGTTGTTGATTTCTCTAACCATCAAGCACTGGCTTTCATCATCAATGCTGGTGGAGTTGTAGGAAAAACTATTTGATGCGCTTGAAGTTTCGGCCTTCTTAGCAACCATTATCTTGCGTTCGCTCATTTTCTTATCGTGCCTGGCTCGAAAAGCTTTTCTTTCCCTGTGGCTCAGTCTTGGGCAATCATGTCTGAAGTGCCATTTCTTGCCATAGTTGAAACACTCATCGTCTTTATACTCCGGTCGGCTGGGTTTCTTGTCAACTGATTCTTGTGAGTTTTTTCCTTGTAGCTCATGTCGGGTCCGCGACTCTCTTCGTAGTACTTGATGTACCTCTTCAATCGGACTTCTATTTTCCCTAATCTTTCAATCATTAATGGGTCAACAACTCGTGGTTGTTGCACTCAACTTTATCCTTTGTTGTCTTCTTGGCTTCCTTGCTCTTGTCAGCTTTAAGGATAACTTCTTTGCTCTTGCTAACCTGAGCGTCTTCTTTAGATGCTTCAGCCTTGAAGACTCTTCTATATATCTGATGTCGTACTCATTAGCTTTCAGGGCTGAGAAGAGTTTTTCAGTTGATATCTCATTGAATTTGCTTTCTTCTGAAGGGCTACTGTATAGAATTTCCAGCCAGCAGTGGGGAGTGCCCAAATGACTTTAAGGTTGATCTCTTTTTGAGTGTATTTGTCCTTTTGTAGGACTGAGATCTCATTGATGATCGTAGCAAATTTGAGTTCCATGTCATCAATGGATTTTTCCTTCTTTTGTTTGAAAGTGTCAAACTTAGAACAAGCTATCGTAAGCTTGTTTTCCTTGATCTCCTCGATGCCTGCACAGAGGCTCTCTAGTGCATCCCATATCTATTTAGTTGTCTCATATTTCATCAGCTTCCAAATATGAGAGTATGGAACTGTTCCGGAGATGATGTTTTTGGCGAGGTTGTCAAGCTCGTCTTGTTTGAGTTCTTCTGAGGTGAAGTCGATCGATCCTTGACTTGAAGTCGTGGGTAGAATCTTATCGATGCAGTGCTTACTTCATTATCTTCTCTCGGATAATGATTAGGCCATTGATGATGACCTCCTATATGCGGCAGTGTTGGGCAGTAGGGTAGCTCTTGAGTCTGAACTTCCAGATCTCATAGTTATCTACCGCGAACATGGGGAGAGAAGTTGACCTGCTATATCCATCACTATAAAAATACAGCAGTATGCAAAGTATATATGATTTTATGGATAATTTCGAAAACAATGACCACTAGGGAGTTAGTTGCTCTCGTGAACAACCTGTTCTGATACCAATTGATGGGTCCCACTGGGTAACACCTGGTGTATGGGAGGATACACCAGCTAGGAAAATTTTAAAGCTTTTTGTTATGACAAGACTGATTGGCTATAAACAGTAGTTGGTCGGGTAACTGACAGTCTAGTATTGATGGTAGTACTATGGTCAGTTCAGTTAAGGGACATCTTGTGCTTAGTGATATTAGTTAGCAAACATATTGAATGCTGAGATAGCTGATCAATTGGATTGATAACTGATGTGCGTGTGGAATGTGGTTGTTACTAAATTTGCCTTACTGGAAACTTAAAGCCAGTTGAAACACTTAGCCAAATATTGATTAGTCAGTTTTCAGTTTATATCTCTTGATGTCGATCGGATACTAATAGAGGTTTCAAAACAATGTTGTGTTGTTGTGTTGATGATAGTTCGATAACATATGAAACCGAAAGCAATCGAAAATAAATAACACATTGATTTTCGTGGTTTGGAGAGATCAACTCCTACATCCACGGATGATTGCTCGATCAATCAACTAACTTCGAATTGAATTTTTTACGGTACAAGAGTAAACCTGAATCGAGTTCACCTTATAGTATCTCACGTAACTCGACATTAAATGTAGTCTCACGTAACTCGACATTCCTTCTACATTTCTCGGTGCTAGGAAACCACTAAATACTTTCGGATCGATGGACTCAACCTCTAGATTACGGTACAAGATGACCAAGATTTCATCAGCTAACACTTCGTTACCTACTTGCCACAAACTTCTACACAACTTTTGGGGTTTTGTAAAGGGGTTTCCAACTATGGATCTGAGTTGACACAAGAGGCACACTTAGTATGTTTAGGCTTAAGATATACAAGATTAAAAAATCTTAGACTTAAGAAAGTGTATACTGAAATCTCGAGTTGATAAATATGTGTGAGCTTTTGAGATTTACTGATAGTAATGTGAACTTCCTTTTTCGAAATCGTTGTTTGATTGGCTTGAGCTTTGAGCTTGAATGCTTTGAGATTTCAATTGCATAACGTTTCGATAACCTTCAAATGATGGATTCTACACGTATTTATAGAGAGGATGTTGAATAGTGCCATTGGAGGGAACACCAATCAGATCCTTCTATTTGTCATTTGAGCTTGAATGCTTTGAGATTTCAATTACGCAGCGTTTGAGAACCTTCAAATGTTGGATTCTATGCTTATTTATAGAGAAGATGTTGAATAGTGCCGTTAGAGGAAGCACCAATCAGATCCTTTTATTTGTCATTTGAATTCTTCCCATTGAGAATCCTTGTATGTCATTGTCAAGGTGTCCGTATCATCATTACTGTTGTACCTGCAACTTTGAAAAGGTCTTCAGGTAAGAAAGATCTTATGCAGATACGCTATGACACGTGGAGAGTCAAACACACAAGGTTTAATTTCTTATGTGTCTCTTCAGTTGAGTTGACTACGTGCTTTATCAGCATTGACTTCAAGTTGGGCCAATTGAGATTGCTCCGTCTTCTGTCAGTAGGTTGGACTCTCATCTTTTGTCAGCTTAAGACACCTGAGTCAGTATGATGCTTTCAGAAGACGTAGATAAATAGTCATCTTTGACCTTTCATCAGCCAACATTGACTACTTGTCACCAGCTTTAACTATCGATAGACAACTTTGACTACTGATAGCCATCTTTGACTTTCGCGAGGATAGTCAGTTGTCTGGTATGACACTTAGTCATATTATGACTTATTTATCTCTTTCGACGTTGAGTCTCAGTCTCCAATCTTCAACTTCGATCTTCTGACGCCAATCTTCATTGTTCGACTTTACTCCAATAGCTTTGTTCATCAACATTGCTATATTTTAGTTCTTCAGACATTAGTTGACCTTTCATCAGTCTTCTGTTTGAGATCCTTCAGTTAAGCTTCTATCAATTGTACTGATACTTATACTCCTATCAGTATGGCTGACTTCAGTACTGCTTGAACTCCTTCAGTCTTAGGCCTGTCCAAGCTGGTAATTCTACTACTAAAACATGTAGCACAAATGGCTAACTCTAGAACAAGTCAGTAGCATTAGTTATATCAGTAATACGATCATCAAAGGTTTTGGGATCTAATCAAAACACACAGTTATGATAGATTGATTCCCAATAAGTTAGGAATTTTTCCAACAATGTCCTTTGGAAGAAGTTGGAGGACATGTACCAAGCCAAGATTGCTAAAAATAAGACCCTATTGATGAGATGCATAGTCAATATAAAGCTTAAAAGTTAAATTTCAGTTGTCGAGCATACCAGTGAGTTCAGAGCCTGGTGAATCAATTATCGTCTCTACAAATGCCCATTGGAGATGAAATGCAGTCTCTATTACTTCTAAGTTTCCTTCTTGATGCTAAGAAACACTTGTCATTAGTCTCAACAACTTAGCGCCATATGACAAACTTACCATAGCGATGGTTAAGGATGCCCTATTCATTGAAGATGGCAGAAGGAAAGACATTGGCACAGATCCGACCCATGCTCTTATGACCGAAAATCGAGGGAGATCAAAAGGAAAACAACAAAGAAGTAGCATAGGTAAAAGAAAAGGCAGAGGCAAAAGTCGGGGAAGATCCTCTGATGGTAGGAAATCATCATTTTCATGCCATCACTGCAGAATTGAGGGCCGTATGAAGAATAACTGCTACAAATAGCTAGAGGAGCAAGGTCAAAGCAATTCCCAGTCGAAGAACAATGGCGGAGATACACTAATCACCGTTTCTAGAGATGTATCATATTGCACAGCTCATGATGAGACATCTCTTCCCATCTTAAGAGAAGTCATAGAATATATGGTAGATATTGAAGTATCCTACCACGTAATTCCCCACAAAGAATACTTCACAACATACAAAGTTGGAGACTTTGGAGCAGTAAAGATGAGAAATTCAAGTTTCTCTGGGATAGTAGGAATTGGAGATATCCAGATAAAGAAAAGAATAAAGAGCACAATTACTTTAAAGGATGTTAGACATATGCCAGATCTTCCACTCAATCTGTTGTCAGTGACATCCCTTAATGAACAAGAGTATGATAATCACTTCAGAGCAAGCACATGGAAGCTATCAAACCGCATCATAACGATCTTTCGAGGGCATGTTTGTGGCACATTGTACAAAACTCATGTGAAGATTTCTACAGACAACCTCAATGTTGTAGAGCAGGCTTCTCAGAATTTATGGCATCAGAGACTCGGTCACATGAGTGAGAAGGGGTTGAGAACCCTGATAAAGAAGAAACTTATCAGTGTTGGCAAGGACGTTGCGTTGGATCTTTGCAACCATCGCTTATTTGGTAAGCAACATAGAGTCTTATTTAATTTCTCATCCACAAGAAGATCAGAGTCGTTAAGTTTGGTGCATTCTGATGTTTGCGGTCCCTTAGAGGTTGAATCACTCGACGGAAGTAAATATTTTCTTACTTTCATTAATTGATGATGCTTCTCTAAAGGTATGGGTGTATTTCTTGAAGACGGAAAGACCAGGTGTATGAATACTTCAAGTTATTTCATATCATGGTGGAATGTGAAACAAGAAAAGAGTTGAAGTGTCTTCGATCAGATAACTGATACGAATATACTTTCATGGTGTTCGATGCATATTGCAAGGCATATGGCATTCGATATGAGAAGTCAATCTCACGCACTCCTCAGCACAATGATGTCGCTTAAAGAATAAACTGAACAATTATGGAACGTGTTCAGAGCATGCTAAGTATGGCTGAGCTTCTAAATCCATTCTAGGGAGAAGCAGTGAAGTCCTCTTGTTACCTGATCAACAGATCACCATCAGTTCCACTGAATTTTGAAGTTCCAGAGAGCCTATGGACTTGAAATGATCCTACGTACTCTCTTTTGAGAGTACTTATGTGCTTAACATATGCACATGTATCCAAAGAGCTCAAACAGAAGCTTGATGCAATGATGACTCCATGAATTTTCATTAGCTATGTAGATAAATGATGGTGATCAAAGTTCAAATGCAACACAAAAATTGTTCGTGAGGAATAATAATCTAGTGCTGGAAGATATTCTAGAAGCAGAAGAAGATGAGGAGACAAAAGAGTGTGATGAGAAAATGGAGTCACAATCCGTCTCACAATGATCATCACGAGACGAAGAATATAGTAGTTCTTCTCAGATGGTTCCAACTATTCGTAGATCTGAACGGGAACGTATACCATCAACAAGGTATTCATCATTCGAATACCTACTGCTTGTTAGATTTGTATACTAAAAGCAGAATGGTTGAGCTTGTATACAATGTTTCATGTTACCACTATTACAATCTCATATCTGAATTGTTTACTTGATTGCATATATACGTCACATTATCTCATACAAAAGTTAGATCATACAGTGTATAGAAAATCACAGAAGTCTGTATGATTGGTTAAGCTTAATGAGATATAAAAAGGATCACAGTTGAGACAACTTGAGGACGAGTTGTCGGTATAGGCTGCAGTATAGATAAGAAGTGACTTGACTTGGTTTCTTGTCTATGTTGGTACATCTTGACGAATTGATGGATGACAGTGAGATTATTTCTTCTATCTGACCGTCGTGAAGAACCTAGATCTCAGTGACTTTACGTTGATCTAAACCTCGATAAGATTTTAGGTGAGTATGAGTTACTGACTAGCACTTTGACTTGTTATGGGTGAGGGTTACATGAGATAACCCAAGATTCTTCGCATCTTAGTTGGTGACAGTGCTTATATGTCATGCTAGTAACCTGTATCGAGTCACCGTATCCATTTAGGATGATGACGTCCCCTTAAGAAACTCAAAAGGTTTATTGTACTAAACCCTGCAGGTTGAGTTAGCTCAAGTACAATAATAAGGTTGAGTCGTACTACTTAAGTAATTAAAGAGATTAATTATTTTAAGTAGTCAGAATGCTATAAATAATTAATGGACATGCGATATCTTAAATACGGGGATTCGTAAGTTTAAGTGCAAGCCCGACTCAACTTCGGTAATAAAGGGGCAAGGTGACATTTATTCTCTAATGGAATGAATAAATATTTATAAATTAATTTATGTTCTGGCTGAACATAAGATAGTTAATTCATTTTAGGCCCATCTTTATTCCTTGCATTTGATCCCTGTGCTAGCCCATCAAAGCCTGTTACTGCTGTTATTTTCGCCCACCTAGTAGAGTCCCACTGAGATTCTGTTCTGATTCTCCAACATCCAGATAGATATTATCTGATATTATTAGATATCAAAATATAATTATTCTAGATATATTTTACCTGTAAAGATATGATTGTATTTATTAGATATGCATAGATCCTATCTAAATAGGATTCTAGGAATGCATTATAAATACAAGGTGAGAGAAAATAAAATTAACCTATTCATTATTGATTATTTTGAAAATTTCAAGAAGTCAAAGAAAGACGAATTTTGTAGTATTCTTCATAGATTGCTCTCACTCAGCAATGGAGAATTGACATCCGAGATACAGTCCAGAAGACCAAAGCTGGAGTCTGTCATTGATCTTTTATTCGAGAATTTCGTAGGTAAACATGAGCAAACACCAACGAGTTGCAATTAATTATATAGATGCATGCTAGGTATATAATCAATATATGGTGAATTAAACATCTAAGATAGATCCTCGGGAAGAGGGTAAAATAAGATTTTCCTACACTGCTTACTAAAGATAGAGAGCCAAAGAGTTTCCAAGAAGCTGCGTCTCATAAGCATAAAGAAAAATGGCAACTAACAATGCATGAGGGAATGAAATCTCTTCATAAAAAACAAACTTATGAGATCGTAGAACTTCCTAAAAGGAAGAAGGCACTGAAGAAAAAATAGGATGGAAGCAGACAAGTGGTGAAATACAAAGCTCGGTTTGTAGTTTAAGGATTACAGCAGAAACAAGGAATTGACTTTGACAAGATATTCGCACCAGTTGTCAAAATGACTTCAATTCAAGTTATACTTGGCTTGGTTGCAAGTATGAACTTGGAGCTTGAACATATGGATGTAAAGACCGTTTTTCTTCACGAAGATTTTAAAATATATATATATATATATATATATATATATATATATAGCAGCCAGAAGGTTTTGAGGTTGCCAATAAGAACATCATGTGCAAGCTAACTAAAAGCTTATATGGTTTGAAGCAGGCACCAAGGCTAGAGAATAAGAAGTTTAACTCATGTATGAGAAGTCAAGGCTACAAAAAACTACTACATATGAGTGTATTTATACTCAGAAATTCTCAGACGGTAGTTTCCTTGCTATTCTACTATAAGTAGATGACATGTTGCTCGTTGGAAAAGACGCAATGGAGATCAATCAGCTAAAGAAAGAACTCGCTAATTCTTTTGATATGAAAGACTTAGGACCAGCTCAATAGATTCTTGGAATGCAAATAAGTCGAGATAGAAAGTACTAAAGGTTATGGATATCCCAAGAAAAGTATATTAACCGAGTGCTTGAATGTTTTAATATGAACAATGACAAACTAGTAAGCATTCCACTTGCAAATCACTTCAAGTTGAGCAAAAGAGCATGTCCCTCATCCAAGGAAGAGATAAATGAGATGTCAAGAATATCATACTTCAGCTATTGGAAGTCTGATGTATGCAGTGGTATGTACAAGGCCACATATTGCCCATGCAGTGGGTGCATCGAGTCGTTTACTCTCTAATCCTGGAAAAGAGCATTGGGCGACGGTCAAATGGATTCTTATGTAATTGAGGGGTACCACAAAACTATGTCTTTGCTACGAAAGAGTTGATCCAGTCTTGGAAGGCTATACAGATTCAGATATAGCTGTAGATATTAATAGTATAAAATTTACTTCAGGATATCTCTATACTTTTGCGGGGGGCTGTTAACTTGGCAATCAAGGTTGCTGAAGTGTGTCGCTTTATCTATAACAGGCAGAATATATAGTTGCCATTGAAGCTTGTAATGAAATGTTGTGGCTAAGCACTATCTCCAAGAACTTAGAATCAAGCAGAATGAATACAAGGTACATTGTGACAGTCAAAGTGCTCTAGACCTGACAATAACTCCATGTACTATCTCGTACAAAGCATATTGATGTTCAGTATCATTGGATACGCGAGACAATTGATTGACAACTGCTGAGACTAGTTAAGATCAATACAAAAGAGAATCCAACAGACATGTTGACGAAGGTAGTCACATGGGAGAAGCTAGAACTATGCAGAGACATAGTCGGGATGCTTGTTGCGAATATGCTTTGTAGGGGAGAATTGAAGAATTCAATTTCCAAGATACATTCAGATACAAGCCAATTGAAGAATCAAATTTCAACATGCAGCCGCCCAAACCACAGTTAGAGTCGTCATTGTTCATGCAACCATTAATGAAGCCATCAGAGCCGTCATTGTTGACATGGAGTTGATCTTGTTCACACCTGAAACTTGGCTTATAAATAGAGGGCCTCTTCTCCAGTTGAATATACACCACCAAAACCCAAACCAAGAGAGCCTGCGAAGTACTCCCAAGTAGAGGAGAAAACAATCCAAGAGAGATTGTGAGGTGTCTTTGAGAATTTTTTGTATAGAGCACGTAGAGTCTCTTGTATTCTATTCTTGATAGTAATAAAAGTATTTTCTCTCAAATATTGGTTCATTTTCGATCTTGTGATTCCCAACATGATCGATTGGTAGAAACTTAATTTTAGTTGGTAGACCACTGTTGTAATGGAAAAATAAGATCTTGTGGCATTCATGATCTTTCGAGAGCAGCGTGCATAAAAGTAGCTAAGCGGCAAAATCTCTATACTCTTGTCAACAGGAGGCAATTAATTATAGATATAGCCAAGCTCCGATACCCATTGTTTGAATTAGTTCTTGACAACATCTAATCGCGTGGAATAAAATCATCAAACAGATCTAGATCTATAATTAAATAAGCGAAGAGCCCTATGTACGAGGATCGATGACTTACGTGTTTGTAATGCTTCAAGGATTAGTAAAGCTTTACGTGCTTCAATGTATCCTTGAGATCGTTTCACAACTATGGTATCCACGTGTCTTTAATCGGCCGCAGAACAGTTCCTCGATATCGATATTCATCGAGAGAAGCGAGAATCTCTATTGAATATTGCGGTAGGTTTTCTCAAGTGTGTGTTCTCTGTGAATGTTCTGCGTTAATCACAATGATTAACTTCCCATTATAAAGATAACCACCCACCGAGAACCCACCGCAATATTCAATAGGAGATTCGGCTTCTCTCGTGAATATTGATATCAAGGAATTGTTCTGCGACCGATAAAGACACATGGATACCATAGTTGTGGAAACGATCTCAAGGATACATTGGAAGCACAAAGCTTTACTAATCCTTTGGAAGCGTTATAAACTGCGTAAGTCATCGATCCTCGTGTACATAGGGCTCTTCGCTTATTTAATTATAGATCTGATCTGTTTTGATGATTTTATTCCGCGCGATTAGATGTTGTCAAGAACAATTCTAACGATGGTATCGAGCCCGGCTCGATCTATAATTAATTGTAACTATTTAATTGTGGATTTCAAAATTTTGTATTGTTACTATTTTTGAAATAATAGTATAAAGTTTGATTTATATTAATTTAGAATTGATATAATTTTCTAATGTGCATAAATCAAAGAGTTGATTTATTAATTGGACTAATAAATCTTATTAGATTATTATTTTAGAAATAATAATGCTAAATGAATATTTATATTAATTTGGAATTAATATAAATGCCTAAATCCACTTTTAATTAGAGAATTAAATTATTAATTAGATTAATGAATTTATTCGTTGAGCCCTATTTGCTGTTTTTCTGTGATAAGCATGCTATTTGATTTTATGCTTATAATTTTAACTATAGTAGTTAGAGACCGTTTTATTGTTTGGGTAGGCGGCGCCCAATACTTGTAGTCCGTGTAACTATGTTTGGGTAGGTGGCGCCCAATATATGTGGTCCGCATTTCTATGCCTGGGTAGGCGGCACCCAGTAATTGTTTTGATTTAATATTGGATATTAAATATACAATTAGTATCACATGTTTTATCCCCACTAAATAAAGTCTTGTTTATTGAAACAAAACGTGTCGTCCATCATAATTGTTTGAGGCCAATAACCTTTTCGTCCAAGAGTTTTACACCCTCGTGTTTACTCCCAAATCGACAAGGCAAGACTCACTCATAGATATATGGTTAGCATCGTGTGATGGGGTTGACTTGCTTAATTATTTTGTATCGCCTCGTGATCAAGATAATTAGTGGACACATATTAATTGGATTAATAAACAAGAGTTGAGGACCGTTGTTGCATTCGGATTCAAACCCACCAAGTGTCATTATTGTGGTCATCACCGCATGAGGCTTTGCAATGATGCAGACTTAATCGAGGCAAAACTGCTGCTGCAATTGGCTTTGAGACCTACTGAGTGATATTATTGTAGTCATCAGCCTTCGCAGAGGCTGCAATAATATTGACTTGGATCTTGGACCACTAAGATTTATATTTATTATAAATCTGTATATTGCATTTGGGGGTGCAATATATGTTAAAATTAGTGGGAGCTAATCAATACAATAAACCCTTGTTTGATTAGTGATACGATTGTGATCTGTGTTTACTTTGTTCTAATTTGCTATTTCTTTATTTTCGTTCAGTTACGATGTCGGATATGTTATATAAATGTTTGGTGTAAATAAATTTGTTGACTGGGTCAAACTATACGGATTGGCTACGTTGTCTGCGCTTGGTATTAAGGACGGATAAGATTGAGTATGTCTTGGACAAACCAATCAGTATCATCCCCGATGAGCGTTCTCATGAGTATGCCTCGTTTGACAGGGTTGCTCATAAGAAGCACGTTGAGGATGCTATGTCGGCTCAAGGCATTATGTTGACTTCTATGAGTTTGTAACTCCAAAGACAACATGAATGCATGATACCCTATGAAATGATTCAGCACTTGAAGAGTTTGTTTGCCTCGGAGGCACAAACCTTAGAGTATAAGATACCGAGATCTCTTGAGTGCACGCTTCATGATAAGAGGGCACTGGAAGAGACTACCTAAAATCTAAGGCACGAGGTGCAATGGGTGGTAGCTCGGTATGTTTGTCGTTGAGATAAATATGTCATAAATAATTCACATTCTTGGGTATTAGATACCGATTGTGGCTCACACATTTGTAATAATGTAAAGGGCTTAGTGACGGGGAAGGTGAATCACGGGGAGTCGACCTACGCGTGGGAAATGGAGCAAGAGTTGCGGTGAACGCGTGGGGACTTATAGATGGATCTTTCTTGGGTTATAGACTAGATTTACATGATTGTTATTTCGTTCACGCTATTTCAAATAATATTATTTCCATTCCTATGTTAGACATTGAAGGGTTTTCCTTCCATTTTGGAAACAGTAGATGCTCGTTTTCTCTTAATGGAGTGTCTTATAGAAATGCCTTTCTTTCGAATGGTTTATATATGCTTGAATGTGAGCAGATATTCTCAATGTACAAAACAAACGACCTAAGCTAAGTGTCTGAATAATGCTACTTATCTTTGTCATTGTAGACTTGGTCATATTAATGAGAAAATGATAGCAAGGTTGACAAAATTAGATTATCTCACACCATTTGATTTGAATCATATGGTGCTTGAGAATCATGTCTCAAAGGGAAAATGACTAAGAAACCATTTTAAGGAAAGGGTTACGTGCAAAGAGCTGCTAGAGTTGATCTACTCGGATGTGTGTGGACCGTTTTCAACTCAAGCAAAATGTGGATATTCGTCTTCATTACTTTTACCGATGATTATTGAGGTTTGGGTATGTGTATCTAATGAAACACAAATCAAGCTCTTGATAAGTTCAAAGAGTTTAAGTTAGAAGTCGAGAAACAACAGTAAAAGTATCGAGAATCTTCGATCGATCGGGGAGGGAATACTTAAGCAGAGAATTTCTTGATTACTTGAAATCACATGGAATCCGGTCGATGGACTCCTCCGGAACACCACAATTGAATGGTGTATCAGAGAAAAATCGAACCTTATTAGACATGGTTCGATCCATGATGAGTTTCGCTAGTCTCCTTTATTCCTTTGGGGCCATGCACTTACATGCTTTCATATTTTAAATAGGGTTCCTTCTAAATCGATCGAGAAAACACCATATGAGATTTGGTATGGGAAAGAGCAAATCTTAACTATTTGCGGACACAGGGGTTGTCCAACTTTTGTTAAGAAAATGCTGACTAATAAGTTGGAATCGAAAAGTGAGAAATGTTATCTTGTGGGATATCCTAAGGAAACTAGAGGATATGAGTTCTACTCACCTGGAGATCACAAGGTGATCATTTCTAGGAATGTGACGTTTCTTGAAGACTCTATGTTTCCAAGGAACAAGGTCACAACGAGGTAGATCTTGAAGAAATTCGAGAACCACAAAACAACATAGAGGACGAAAGATTGTTCAATGGTGTGAACAAGAATTCGGTGGGAGTATTTGATGATCTATTGGGAGGGGAAATGACTCTTAGGGGGTCACAACCATCTCAAGAAGACAATGAGATTCATCAAGTACAAGATAACACAATAGTTGTGCCACCTCCACCTCAAGAAAATCATGATGAAATTCTTGAGAATATCCAAAATGTTGATCAGATCAACACGGAGGAACCTACTCACGTTCGGAATGAAAAGATGAAGCTAACGTAAACAACCCAACTCGATAGGCCACGAGAGGACTCGTCGTGCACCCGAAAGATTGAATCTAATGGTTGAGAACCAAGATGATGAAGTCGAATCGGATGATGATGAACCTAAGACCTATAATGAAGCGGTGTCTCGCACCGATTCAAAGATGTGGCTAGAAGCCTTAATATCTGAAATGGACTCGATGTACTTTAATCTAGTGCGGGAACTAGTTGATGACTTACCATATGGGGTTTACCCCATAGGCGCAAATGGATCTTCAAAAGAAGAGATGCGAGATGGTAAAATACAAACCTACAAGGCTAGGTTGGTGGCAAAGGGTTATAGTCAACGTGAAGGCATTGACTATGATGAGACCTTTTCACCGGTTGCAAAATCAAGTCCATTAGGATATTACTTGGAATAACTGCATACTACAATTTTGACATTTGGCAAATGGGTGTCAAAACCGCGTTTCTCAATGGAGAACTAGAAGGTGATGTCTACATGACTCAGCCTGAAGGTTTTGTGTCCAAAGAGTGGCGAATGCAGTATGTAGGCTAAAGAAGTCCATTTATGGACTTAAGCAAGCATCGAGGAGTTGGAACTTAAGCAAGCATCGAGGAGTTGGAACATTTGTTTTGACAGAGCTATCAAATTGTTTGACTTTGTCAGAAGCAAAGAGGATCCTTGCGTTTATTGTAAGCGCGAGAATGGAAACGTTGTCTACCTTGTAATATATGTCGATGACATTCTGATTATGGGGAGCGACCGATCCATGATGCAATCCGTGAAAGACTGGCTGTCAAAATCCTTTATGATGAAGGATCTTGATGAGGCCTCCTACATCCTTGGGATCAAGATCTATCGGGATAGACCTAATAGATTGTTGGGGCTGTCACAATCCACTTACATAGACAAATTGCTACGGCGTTTCTCAATGGAAAATTCTAAGAAATGATTTCTTCCTATGGGACATGGCATCAAGTTGTCTAAGAAGGATTGTCCTTCTAATGACAAAAAAGTTGCTTGCATGAAAAGGATCTCATATGCTTACGCTATAGGATCAATCATGTATGTCATGATATGCACTAGGCGGATGTGGCCTATGCGCTAGCATGACAGTGATTCAACAAAATCCGGTGAGGAACATTGGAAAACTATTAAGACTATTCTTAAGTACCTTAGAAGGATTAAAGAATACTTCTTAGTCTATGGTGGGCAGCCGAGCTATCGGTGATTGGGTACAGCGATGTTAGCTTCCAAGCAGACCATGGCGACTATAAGTCTCGATCTGGATATGTTTTCATCCTCAATGGTGGGCGATGAGTTGGAGCAGCCCAAGCAGACTACTACTGCGACTCCACCATCAAGCCGAGTATATTGCTACATCCGAAGGCGCTAAAGGCGGTTACCTGTTGGAGTTTGTGAAAGAATTGGATGTTGTTCCAAGTGCAAGCGGTGCGATACTATTGTTCGTGACAATCTTTGGTGCGGTCGCAAGCAAATGAACCAAGAGCCACAAGCGAAACAAGCATGTTCCAAGACGATATCATCGATTAGAGAAATAATAGAAATGGGACATGTAAAATTAGAAAGAGTACCTTGTGACGATAACTTAGTCGATCCTTTTACCAAGCCGTTGTGTATAGAAAAACACAACAAACATTTTGAGAGCTTGGGTGTTAGACATGTGGGAAATTGGCTCTGATTCAGTGGGAGTTTATAGTTTGTATGTTTTAGAAACTCATTTGTTGAGACATACTTTCTTTTGATCACAATCGAAGATAATGTTTTATCTATGTGTTTTGTGCATTTAATGGAATGATTATTTTGATGTTTGTCGTTATTCTCTTATTTGTTCCTTGAATTATCACCGCTTTTTTCGTGAGACATCAATGATATAGTATAATTCTAAAATAGCCTAACCAATGATCATCAAGAATGGGATATTGATGATATGTTATAGGTTAGCATGTAGTCGCATCACATTCTTAGAGAATGTAGTGGTTCTCACAACTACGAGATATTAGACATTCGTGATGGACACATGAATACTTTGAGAGTATTGGTATACCCCACTATTAAATCGTTTGTTTGATGTCTACGATTTCTTAGTGTGTGGAGTATGTAATAGTCCTTAGACTTGAGGTCATTACACATTTTGTTTGTGAGAGTCTTTGTACTTTGAAACCAAGGCAATGCTTGCAGTGGCGAGACACGGCTTGGATTGGGTGCATCATGAGACAAATGAAAATGGTAGTTGAGCCAAGAATGAGATTCATTCTCGATTAGATTTTCAAGTGAGCACTTATTTTCTCTATATTATTCGACCATAAAGTCATTGGCGATAGAGATATATTCAATTAAAGTAATTGAATATGATCATATGGGTCTTATAATAAAGATGAGAAAAATGATTGAGCTATTGGGATAGACACATAGCAAAATCCTAGGCTCAATCGAGTGTGTCATGAATGAAAGGATATTACATAAACTTCATGTAAAGGTTAGTTTTTGTTTCCACGTAAACATCCGTCATATATCGAGTTCACTGCACAACGCAGTCCAAGAGTTTTGTGCAGACTTTGATTAGATCATCATCGATAATGGGGGCCTATTGGGTCACACTATCAAGTGTATTGTTAATCAGTTCAAGGGTATATGCATAGTGCACGGTATGTTATCTAATATTAGTCCAAGTGGGAGATTGAAAGTAAATGGACTAAATTGGATAATGGGCCTAATTAATTAAATGTTGGACATTAATTAATTAAACCTAAAGCCCATTAAACTAAGTGATGGGTGGTTATCTTTATAATGGGAAGTTAATCATTGTGATTAACGTTAGAACATTCACAGAGAACACACACTTGAGAAAACCTACCGCAATATTCAATAGGAGATTCTTGGCTTCTCTCGTTGAATATTGATATCGAGGAATTGTTCATGCGGCTGATTAAAGACACATGGATACCATAGTTGTGGAAACGATCTCGAAGCATACATTGGAAGCACGGAAGCTTTACTAATCCTTTGGAAGCGTTACAAACACGTAATTCATCGATCCTCGTGTATATAGGGCTCTTCGTTTATTTAATTATAGATCTAGATCTGTTCTTGATGATTTTATTCCGCTGCGCATTAGATGTTGTCAAGAACGAATTTTAACAGAGAAAACAATCCAAGAGAGATTGTGAGGTGTCTTTGAGAATTTTTTGTATAGAGCTCGTAGAGTCTCTTGTATTCTATTCTTGATAGTAATAAAAGTATTTTCTCTCAAATATTGGTTCATTTTCGATCTTGTGATTCCCAACATGATATGATTGGTAGAAACTTAATTTTAGTTGGTAGACCCTGTTGTAATGGAAAAATAAGATCTTGTGGCATTCATGATCTTTCGAGAGACGCGTGCATAAAAGTAGCTAAGCAGCAAAATCTCTATACTCTTGTCACCAAGGGAGAACAGTGAGTTCTGTTAATAGGCAATTTCTTAACCTCAAATTCTTGAAGATTAAATATTGCAAGCTATCTTGTTGGGATGCACACAACTCCTCCCCATTCTGGAGAAGCTTCTTCTTATTAATTTGCAGCGCTTGAAAGAGATCCCATTGGATAACGGTGACATACCAAGACTTGGACTCATTTTCAGCTGCAAAAGTCTGCCGGCGCAATTTCAGCAATGAGAATAAAGGAAGATCACAAGGGAATGATGGACTTCAAGTTCAAGTCAGGATTTTTGATTCAAAGCTGGAGAGTTTCAAGAAAAGAGTGATAACGGAGGGGCTCACACTCGATTATATTCAACTGATCTAAGGGCCAAAATGAAATGTGTTGTGAACAATTTAACTTCGATCAATTTTCAACCCTCTATATTCAGTTTCCTCCGATTTCACACACTGATAGTCAGCATATATACTGTATTGAAATTTTAATATCGACATTTCTTTTTCCTCTATTTTTTTAATTGCTTTTTATTTTCAAATTTTCACCTTTTCTTATTGATTATTTAGATGAATTACGTTCTGATTTAAAACATCGTAATCGTAATGTTTATCGCTTTCGTCAATTTCAATATCCTCTTCAAACCCCCTCCCCCAAAAAGTAATGGTATTAACAAAAACTAAGGTGTAACCCGTCGAAATTCGACGGAAAATTACATTTCTTTGTTTCTATGGTTTTAAGAAATAAAATATTTACGTGTAAAATATATGCTGATTATCGAAACCCGTATAGTAATATCCAAATATTATAAAGTAAACATTAATAGTACATAGTATTAAAAAAATCGAGCACCACTAATTGTGAAAATATTAAAAATGATGAAAATAACTAAACATTTAAAATATGATGATAATTAAATGTAAGCTTGAAGATTAATGGTCACAATCACTTTAAACATTCGTAAGCATGTTGATAAATATATGTACTCATCTATAATATATATACACGCTCTTCTTAAATCCGATTAATTACCCAAACTCGTTTAAATTTATAAATATAAGTTGTTATAGTGGTTGGAATTTATATGCTCATGCGTATCCAAAATCTGATTGAAAAAGATTTTATTACTCTTTCTTATCCCAAAAATATGTGCTAACTATGAAATATATTTAAATTTATAAATATAAGTTGTTACAATGATTGTTTATCTGTCTCGACAATGACTCGAACATTACAGAATAAACATTAATAATAAATAATAGAAATACAAAAGATCTAAAATAAAAACATGTCTAGCATATACATAACCGCACACATCCCACATTCGTCTCAATAAAAGTTGAACATTACATGGTTAATTATTAATAATAAATCATATAAATAACTAAAAGATTAAAATTGAAAGAAAAAATTATGTAGACATGTCTATTAATGTATTTACTCTATAATGTATATTTTTATATCAAAATAATATAAATAACAAAAGACCTACAAATAGAGAAAATCAAGTTCTCGTCTCATTCTCATATAGTAATATCCGCTAATTACCCGAATTCGTTAAAATTTACGAAATATATAATTAATAAAATATATATTGCTCCAATAGATTAACAATTGAGAAATTTCTACGTAAATATATCAATCAATATGTGGATATGTTTAGAACTTATATACATGCAATTTTCACAAATAAAAAAACTACTTTTACTATTTATTTTCGCCTCATTCCCTTATACTAATATCCACTGATTACCGAATTCGTTTAAATTTACAAAAATATATATTATAATAATTGGTTAGCCTATCAATGAAAATTTGATCATTACTATTTATTTCAAAAAAATATTATCAATTTGTGAAATCTCATGAAAAATCAATGAGTATCAAAATTTATTTAAAAAAATTGTACAAAATATATCCATTTATTTTAGATTTTTAATTTGTGAAGTTTATGAGAAATTGATGCTGGATTCGAAATTTGTTTAAAAAATGTATAATTTTATTTTTGTCTTGAATTCGTAAAGTCTCATGAAAAAATTAAAATAATATTAGAAAAATTAAATAAAATTTCTCAATTGAAATATATAACTATTTATTTGGCCAACTAATTTGTTAATTGACCAAATTAAATTGGTAGTGCAAAATAATTGTGAATTATGGAAAGGAAAAATACACATAACTATTTATATATGTTTGAGTTTGATTAAAAAGGACAATTTGCTAATCCATTGTTCTAAGCTATATGGATTTGTATTATTTAACAAACTTAAATATTATTGACTAAAGTAACCTTAAGCAAATTAAACTTTCAAAATTAATTTTTCAATAAAAAATATATCCCAATTTTTTTGGTCAATTAAATTAATTGGTCAAATTATATTGATTTTAAACTTTTATATAGATTAATGTCCAATAGGTGGGAGTATGTTTAGTAAGTGATATGTGATGAGTAATTTTATTATTTAAATTAAAATTTAAAAAGTATTAAATGTTATATCTTATATAACTAATATCAAATTTTATTTATCTCGTAACAACATGTTTAATCTTTATTTATAAACTAAATAGAGAAATACAATAAAAAAATACTCTTTTAAAATATTCTTATAACTTATAATATTATACATAAAGAACAAATTCAATTTCGTGTTAGTTTTGCTCTATGGACCAATGCAAAATATCTTAAACTAATTATAGCATCATGATTGCTTAGATATATTATTTTTTCTTCATTTTATCTTTGAAATTAATAATTTGGATACTGATAAATTGAATTTTTGAATAAAGTGTGTTGGTTCAACTCTAAAGTATGATTATACAATTAATTAAAAAAAACAATATATTCACCCATAAGGTGGCATTAAATGGATAGTTTAAAATTTAAAAAATATAACTATTGTAAAATATATAACTATTTATTTGGCCATCTAATTAAATTAATTAGCCAAATTAAATTAGTGGTGTAAAATAAGACATTTCTTTTTCCTCTATTTTCTTAATTGCTTTTGATTTTCAAATTTTCACCTTTTCTTATTGATTATTTAGATGAATTACGTTCTGACTTAAAACATATTAATCATAATGTTTATGGCTTTCAATTTCAATATCCTCTTCAACCCCCTAAAATTATGAACGTTGCCCATAATTTGCTTTTTCCGTGAACTTTAACTTGTAACTCTAAAATTATAAACAATAATGTTAATTTTTTGATTCGATTCGGTTTTTGATTCGTTCGGTTTATGAGGGCTACAATTTACGTTGCCCATAATTTGCTTTTTCCGTAAACAAACCGTCGGTTTATGAGGGCTACAATTAGGGCTGTAAACAAACCAAATCGTTTGTGAGCTACTCGGAGCTCAGCTAGAAAAAAGCTAGTTTGAAATTCGATCGTTTTGTAAACGAGCCGAACTCGAGTCTCGAATCGAGCTCGATAAGTTTATCGAGCCGAACTCGAGCTTAGAGATGTTCGGCTCCTAGGCTCGCGAACATGTTTGGCTCGAACTCAAACGAGCTAGTTCGCGAACATGTTCGTGAACCCTGATTCGAACATGTTCACGAACTCTTATTCGAACATGTTCACAAAGCTTGATTCAAACATGTTCGCGAGCTCTGATTCGAACATATTCGCGAACTCTGATTAGAACATGTTCACGAACATGTTCGCGAACGTATAAAATAATAGATTATTTATACATATTTAAATAATTAAAATGAATAATAAATAATAAAATATATGTTAATTATAATTATTTAGCAACAAATAAGCATATAGATGAAGTATTGATAATAAATTATTTATATATTTAAATAATTAAAATATATGTTAAATATAATTATTTATCAACAAATAAGCGTATGAAGTATTGATAATAAATTATTTATATATTTAAATAATTAAAATAAATAATAAATTACAAAATATATATTTTAGTATAAATTTCATCAACTTATATAACTAATTAACTATTTTGAAAAGTAAATGTAATTTAATGATATTGAATAGTATATTCGGTTTATTTAGTATATATATATATATATATATATATATATATATATATATATATATATATATATATATATATATATATAATTTTAATCAAACGTTAATATATATTTTCATGTGTATTATAAAATAAAATCATTAAATGAATAATTAATTAATATAATGAGATATTGATTTGGAAAACTAAAAGATAATAACATGATTTATTAAGTTATCTTATGAACAAAAATATCGATTTAGATAATTATAATGTTAAAGTATACAAGTATACTTGAGTTACATAATTATATTTATATCTCTATAATTATAATTCTAAAAATAAATTATAAATAACTTACATAACTAATTGACTATGAAATAAATATAATAATAATTCATAATTCTAATATAAAGTTCATCTACCTTTATAACTAACTATGAGATATTATAATTTATAACTCATAAGTAGATTTTGAAAAGTAAATGTAATAGAATGATATTGAATAGAATCAAATGAAATATTGAGTTGGAAAACTAAAAAAAAATACCATGATCGACTAAGTTATCTTATGAACAAAAATATAAATATAGATCATTATAATGTATAAATATACAAGTATGAGTTACATAGTTATATTTATATCTCAATAATTATAATTCTAAAATAAATAACATCTAAGTTACATAATTAATTTCTATGAGATAAATATAATAATAATAATTCGTAAGTAGATAAATGGAGTAGATGTGTTCGAATGATATTAAATATTATATTAATTTTATACATTGTATAGTCTATATCCAAAACTAGCTAGAATCATACATCTTTTTCTGATATAAATCTCATCCAAAACTAACTAGAATTATACATCTTTTTCTTTTGCTAGTTGTGAAAATTTCATTTGGTAATGAATCTTGTTAAACTTCTTATTGTAATTGTTGTTTGATTATGATTGGTTAGTAGACTATGCATCCTTTGAATTAATGGAATCATTGAGTGAATTATGCTAAAATAGTGTTTTAAGCTGAGTCGAGCTCATGTCGAATTCGAGTTCGATCTCGAGCTCGAATTCGATCTCGAACTCGAACTCGAGCTCGAATAACACATTATCAAACCGAATTCGAGCTCGAGTTCGAGCTCGAAAACGAGCAAAGTCGAACACGAGCAGAGTTCGAGCTCGAATATATCTCATAAACGAGTAGTGATCGAACCGAATTCGAGTTACTAGCGAGCTCAAAAAATTTACAACGAACCGAGCTCGAGCTCAATTTAAAGCTCGAATTCGAACTCGAGCCGAATAAAATTTAAATGAGCCGAGCTCGAGCTTGGCAGTGTTCGGCTCGGTTCATATACAGCCCTAGCTACAATACAAATTTGATAATTGTTATCTGTGTGACTTTCATTTGTTGGAGTGTGGAGCCTGAATGGACTGGACGCAAAAGCCCAATACCGGTGATCCAACTCACCGCAGAGTTGGACGGGGGTTCGGGGGCGGTAGCCCCCGAGCCGAATTTTTTGGCCCACGTTTTAGGCCCACGTTTTAGGCCCATTAGGGTTAGGGCTTAATTGCTATCTATAAATAGCGGTTTCTCCTCAGACACCGATCCGAAAATATAGTGAAATAACCTGGCTTGGTATCGCCCCCAGACGTAGTCGAAAGACGAACTGGGTAAACAATTCTCTGTTCTCGTCTTTATTCGTGATTGTGTGTGTGCGTTTTTCCCAACATCATTACTACATATTCCCTTACAATGATATTTAAATACATTCTTCCACATTGCGCGCGATGGTATAGTGTTTAGTGATATGTAAGTTTGATTACAACATTCAATTCAACGATCATTTAATTAATAAATTCTTCCATTCAGAGAGTGTGAGAGGAGTCATAATTCAAAAGCATGCTGATTGATGTGCATCTGATATGTAATATATTGGCAACAGGTTAAATTTACATATTGCATTTTACATTTGAGTATAAATAATAAAAAGGAAAGCTATAACTTGTTCAAAGCCTTTATCCCCTTAATATCGTCTTCATGCAAGCCTTTTCTCACTACAATAAATAGCGCGATCAATGACGAAAATTTTCATCGTTATACCGAATAAGTCCGTCGGTGATCATAAACAACGACGGAACAACGACAGACAAAGTCCGTCGGTACAAAAATATCGTTATTCCTATCAACGACGGACTAAGAGTCCGTCGTTGAATCACCGTCGGATCAACGACGGATATAGACATCGTCGTTGTCTACGCACGACCGTCGTCGATCAACGACGGATAAAAGTCCGTCGTTGATTAACGACGGATAACATTCCGTCGTTGATCAACGATGGAATAGCGACGGACTGTCCGTCGTTGATCAACGACGGATCACAGTCCGTCGGAGATTAACGACGGATCAACGACGTACATTCCGGCGTTGATCAACGACGGTCCCTTTCCGTCGTTGATCCGCCAGTATTTTAGATTTTTTTATTTTTTAATAGATTATATATTTTATTTTCAATACAAGATTCAAAATCACAACCACTAAATCAATAAAATGTTTGCAACATTCAAATATAATTTTAGATAAACTAAAATGTTTGCAACATTCAAAATACAATAAACTAAAATGTTTGCAACATTCAAAATACAATAAGAAAATAAGTTATTCATGATCTATTTTTTCTTAAACAACTTCGGTATTAAAATCTTAAGCATCTCAGCATGAACTTCTTGCACATCTTGATCATTCACGATAGATTTTTCTTCAACGCTAATGACATCATGACGAATGGAATGTGTAGAAGAATGATGCATGTCGCATCTACTAAATGATGCTACTGCATCACTAATTTGCAAAGCAACATACTCAGCTTTTTTCAATGATGCTTTTGCCTCCTCAAGAGCCTTTTCCAGTGATGCTTTTACCTCCTCAAGATCATTTTCATTTGCCATTTTCAATTTCCTCTACACAAATAAATTGAATATGAAAGCAAGAAATGATATAAATTATAACATTCCATTTATAATCTTTCTTTAAAAAAAACTCTTCACACATTTCATTCCCACACCAATAAACTCAATCATTCCCGAACTGGAGTTGACAATAGACGCTAAACCCCAAACTGAAATATCGTCATGACAATCAACGCTAATCACAAACTCTACTTGAAGTCAAATTGAAAGAAAACTCTACAAAATCTACATCTACATTTATAACGCCCTATTTATATATTTGATGTACGCTCATATAAAGTATGTGAAGTGCAATTAAACTAAAACATACCCCAATAGATGGCCAATCGTCTCGTAGAGTCAATCGGTCGGATGAACTCATTTCGTAGTCTTTTGCAATCAAAATAAGGATAAAATAAAAAATTCTGACATTATTTTACTATAAAATCAAGAATGGGTCGAGTATCTACACGAGGCATCTGATACGAAGGTCCATCCTTTTGTTTCTCGTTTTTCTCAGATTATTGATCACACTCGTATACGAACTCAAAGCTCTTCAGATTGAATGACAACACTCAAACCATCTTCCTCGTATTCAATTATGTACGAGTTGTCATGTTCCTTCAATTTTGCTAAGATAAGCATATAATGGGGATCATCCTTCTCCTCATCATTATAGAAATTATAATGATAGTCTTCATTATTGTATCTTAGCTTTTCATTCGACTCCGTCCTCTTCTCCTCATCACATATTCTTGGCAGATGACCCATGTATTCCTTGTCCATGCTGTGAACAAGCAGCATTTTTTTGATATTACCCGATTCATCGCAGATAATGATTGTGATTATGAAAAGATCAATATCATCCTTACCGCTGAACAAGAAGTAAGGATGCTCGACCGCTGAAAAGAAGTGAGGATGCTTTGATGCCGCTCATAATCACAACCATTATCCGCGATAAATCGTAATATCAAAAAATCGCTTGAAAACAACATGGACAAGGAATACATGTGCCATCTGCCAAGAATATGTGATGAGCATAAGAGGACGGAGTTAAATGAAAAGCTAAGATACAATAATGAAGACTGTCATTACAATTTCTATAATGATGAGGAGAAGGATGATCCCCATTATATGTTTATCTTAGCAAAATTGAAGGAACATGACAACTCGTACATAATTGAATACGAGGAAGATGGTTTGAGTGTTGTCATTCAATACGAATGAGTTTTGAGTTCGTATACGAGCGTGATCAAGAATCTAGAGAAAATGAGGAAACAAAAGGATGGACCTTCAGACGTATGCCTCGCAAGCAGACTCGACCCATTCTTGATTTTATAGTAAAGGAACATGTCAGAATTTTCATTTTATCTACATTTTGATTGCAAATTCTTTACTCTTCGAATTTTCTACGCAACAATTAGAAATGAAAATGATCAAGATCATGACATTTTTGGAAAACACGCCAAAATTAGGATTATAAATCGATAATAATTCTAAAAATACTTATTAATGCCATAAGTAGGCTTAGTTTATAAGTTATGAATGCGGGTATTTTTCTTTGATTTTTTGGATTTTATGAATTTTCTTTGTTACATAGACAACCTCTACTCAACAATCCATATTTTCCTTTGAATTTTATGAATGCCATAAGTATGTTTAGTTATGAATGACATTTTTGGAAAACTCTTTGAATTTTCTATGCAACAATCCTATTATGTCGACGGCTTAAATCGATTGTTCTTTTCTTTTTTATTTATAAGTCGATGTCCGTTAAAAACGACTTCATCACATTATGGTGGTGGGTCGAATTTAAGCTACAGAATACTTGAACGCAATTTGAAGTGAAGCAACCTATAGATGGCCAACTCTAAACCAACTTCACTCATTATTCAAATCAATTTCACCTTCGATGTACATTAACCAACCTATAGATGACCACGATGAATTTATCATCCCAACAAGTTAACAATCAAAATATTTTAAACATATGCGTTGAAATATAATCACATATTACTCAATCTCATCACATATTACTCAATTTCATCACATATTGACATATTCCAAGCAAACCATAATTATTAATTTACAGAGACAATAAAATAGTAATTGAAATAAGTCGGACTAGTCGAAAATGATTTGCAGAGGCGATGGGGGCAAGGCGAGGGCAGAGACAGGACGCGGTGTTGGGGGCGAGTCGAGACGAGGGCACTGTCCGAAGAGGCGAGGACACGGCGTGGGGAGGCCAGCCGGAGCCGGGAACGGGGCAGAGACGGAGTTGAGCCGAGCTGGGAACGGGAACGGAGACGGGCGTGGGGAGACGAGCTGAGCCAAGGGCGGGAGGGGAGGACGTGGCGAGGCGAGACGACGGAGGAGTCGCCGGAGAAGACGACGGTTAGGCGAGGCGAGGCGAGGGCGGGGCATGGCGAGGCGAGACGACGGCGAGGCAAGTCCAGAGAAGGCGACGGCGGGGTGGGATGCGGCGATCCGAGGCACTTCGTTCTCCGGAGAAGACGACGAAGTCCGACGAGAGCCGACGACGGGGCTGAAGGCGGCGAGGTGAAGGCGACGACGACGACGGTGCGGTGGGAGCTTCGGGCAGGATGGCAAGGCGGAGGCGCGCTCGATTTAGGGTTTAGGTTTAGGGCTCTGAATCAAAATACAGAGGTGAAATCCCGTCTTATTTTAAAAATTCAACGACGGATCAACGATGACAAAACAATGACGGAAAACATACGTCGTAATTCAGTTGGTGATTAACGACGGTTTTTTATTCCGTCGTTGATCAACGATGGAGTAAACAGCGACGGATCAACGACGGATATTTCGTCGTTGTTCCGTCGCTGAGCCGTCGTTTATTTACTACGTCGTAATTCCGTCGTTGAATGTTCGTCGTTGATCCGTCGTTGATTTAAGCCGTCATAAGTCCGTCGTTATTTAACGACGGAGTCACGACCGTCGTTGATCAACGACGGAAACCGACGGAATATTTTAGATATTTAAAAAGAGATCATCCGCCTTAAAACCGACGTTGTTCCGTCGTTGATTAACGATGGACTATTATCCGTCGTTTGTCCGTCGTTGATCGAGTGAATTTCTTGTAGTGTCTTTCACCTAGATTAATTATAGGATACATTACAGCCTTCTTAATTCTGCTGTGGCCGAGCCCTAGCGCATGACCCAATGCAGTCCAACGGTTTGAATATCACACGCTCCCTTTTCAACCTTTGTGGACCAATTTTGGGATGCATCGAAGTGAACCCTCCCATCCGGCGGTGCAAAGGTGTGGGCTAAAACCGCGTCTGGCCCGATAAACGGGTGCCCGTCGCGTGGTACTTGGGCATGAAACTTATGCGAATATCAGCTCGATTGGGATCACTAGCGCGAATAAACTTGAAAGGTATTGAAGATGCCGGTCCATTCTTTTATTGCTTGCTCCAATGGAGGTTTCGCGTTCTTTTCACCATTTTGGATGACCTGAAAAAAAAAGAATAATACGATATCGCATGGGACGACGCCTATAAATAGGACATGTCTCCCCAAAGATTAGCACCCATCACAATCGCATTCCAAAGATTCCAAACTCTCTCGCATACTTAGCTCGTGTCCAAGCTTTGTCCTCGCCTCCGTCCGCTCACGGAGCTCGCTGGTCTGTGGTGCCGCCACCGGAGACGCTTGTCGCTTTATCTTTGGAGACGATACGCCGAACCGAGAGCACTACGGGCGATCTCGCTTCATGGAAAGAGGACTCATCGACTCGGCATTAGATTACGGTTATCCGTAATTTTCTATTCGAGTTTTCTTCTTTTCAAATTCATTGTTAGTTTTGATCTTCTACTTACATTTTGCTTCGAGTCAGTAACACGCCCGCAAGTCCTGCATCGCTCGCACACCTTTTACCAACAATCGCAAGACGAGATAGCACTTGCCAAGGAGTTCGCACTCTTAATAAACTTAAAACGTCAAACTTAATACCTTTGCTTGGAGATGTCGACCGCATCGCCACCGACCGCCTCCGCCTACCGCTATCGCCGCCGCCGCCGCCGCCCGCCGCCGCCGTCCACACTCGCACAATGGGCGGTCATGTTTGGTTCGATGCCTTTCGGTCAACCATGGGACCCTTTGGGTCGATCGCTGGTTCCACTTTTAGTGGTTCCTTCGCTCGACGATCGCACTTTTCGCTGGTCGACTTGCCGATCCATGGGATCTAACACCGTGGATCCGGCCATGGATCGATCTCGCTACTGCTCATACCGCAGATGATGATGCCGCCGAGAAGCCGCCGAAGTTTGGAGGATCCGACTTCAAGAGATGGCAGCAAAGATGTTGTTCTACCACGACGTTGGGCTTCGCCAACTTCAGGTGGAAGATGAGCCCGCCGTCCGGTCAAGCGACGGACTTTCACGTCCGAGCAAAGATATGACAATCTGACCGGCGACTACCTTTGTAAAATTTTATACTTGGTAGTTTAGAAGATAGCTTGTATAGTGTTTATGTTGTTGTAACGACATCCAAAAGTATGTGGGACGTTAGAAAAGAAGCACCGTAGTGATGATGCAGTACTAAGAAGTTCATGTAGCCAAATATTTAGACTACAAGATGGTCGATTCCCGACCGATCACGGACCAAGTGCAAGAGTTTCAACTCATTGTGCACGAGGTTCGCCGAAGGGCACACTATTTCGGACGGCTTTGTCGCCGCCATGCTGATTGGGAAGCTACCCCGGGGGGAGAGACTTCAAGGTCTACCTTAAGCACAAGCGAAAGGATATGACACTGAAGACTTGATCGCCGATCGCGATCGAGTCCGACGTGAAGAAGCTAGAACTAAAAGGAAAGGCTTGATCGATGCTAGAGCCAACTGTTGGAGAGGCGGTCCCTCCAACAAACATGTTCGTCCCAATGTCAAAGATAAAGGCAAGGAAGGTGGTTTCCGTAAGTTCGACGGATCGTTACAATTGTGGCAAGTACGGCCACACGAGTAGGGCTGCCGTCGCCACTAAGAAGAAGAAGCTAAGCAAGTTACCAACGCTGTCGAGAAGGACTTCACAAATGGGACAAGGATGACTTGGCTGCTGTGGTGACCAAGAAGTCAACCACGCCGAGAATCAAGGTGGATGGTTCATCGACATCGGCGCAATCGCGCACGATGCGCCGAAAAGATGCGCTTTCTCCACCTACAAGCCTGTTGAGGAGGAAGCTCAACATGGGGAACCAAGCTTCGTCCGAGGTTGCCGGAGTTGGTGATGTGGTGCTCAAGATGTCGTCCGCATTGAGATCACGTTGAAGGATGTCTGCATGTCCCGACATCCGCAAGAATTTGGTGCCGGCCTCTATTCTAGTTAACAAGGGGTTTAGACTAGTTTTTGAGTCGGACAAGTTTGTCTTGACTAAGTTTGGGAAGTTCTTGGTAGGGGTTATCTCACCGGGTCTTTTCAAATTGAATGTAATGGCTGTGCTACCGTGTACCCAAGATTGTTATGAATGAAAATGCATCTACTTCCTCTTACTGACCGAGTGCTCGATTTATGGCATTGTAGATTAGGACATGTTAATCTAAATGCAATAAAAGATTAGTAAATTTAGATTTACTAAAGTTAAATGAAGTTAATACACAAACGAAATGTGAGGTTTGTGTGGAAGCCAAATGGCTAAGTTACCGTTTCATTCGGTGAATCTGAGCACTAAGCCCCTAGAACTTATTCACACCGATGTGTGTGATTTAAAATTTGTACAAACTAGAGGTGGTAAAAAGTACTTCATCACGCTTATTGATGATATACAAGATATTGTTATCTTTACCTTCTAAGAAGTAAAGACGAGGCTATTGAAGCTTTTAAAACTTTAAGAACTAAGCCGAGAATCAACTAAGTCGTCGAATTAAGACTGCTCGAAGTGATAGGGGAGAATATGTAGTCTGTTTGAGGCATTATGCAACGAAAGTGGTATAATACATCAAACGACAGCCCTTATTCACCTCGCCTAACGGCGCGGTCGAACGAAAAATCGAACACTTAAGGAGATGATGAATGCTTTGTTGATTAGTTCAAGGTCGCCTGTAACTTGTGGGGGAAGTCGTTTTGACAACCAACTACATACCGAACAAGATTCCACTCAAGGGTAAGGATGTCACTCCTTACGAGTTGTGGAAAGGAAGAAAGCCATCGCACAAATATCTCAAAGTGTGGGGTGTTTGGCGAAGGTTGAGGTGCTCTTCCTAAACAAGTTACAATTGACCTAAAACAATCGATTGTATCTTTATTGGGTATGCATCGAACAAAGAACAGATATCGTTTCGATCCACAGTCAAAGGTACCGGATATGACCGTGGGGACGACGATTGAATCAAGGAATGCTATATTCTTTGAAAATGTTTATCCCTCAGAAGACAAGGATAAAGTGAAGCCGACTCTAGCAATAGAGTGACGTGGCTAAGAGTTCTAAACCTTGGAGGAAGAACCGATATCGCATAAGCGATCGAGGTCCGATCCGAGGAGTCGGAACCGAGACGAGGCGGAGAGTCGAACGCCAAAGGATTTTGGTCCCGACTATATTATGCTCATGTTGGACGAAGAACCAACGTCGATCAAAGTAGCTATGCTCGGCCAGACGGGATGCTCGCGAGAGGTCGCTCAAAGTGAGATTGATTCTATTCTCGCAAAACCACACTGGGCGCCGTTGATTTGCCGAAGGTTGTAAGCCCTTAGGATGCAAATGGATCCTTAAAAGAAAGTACAAGCGTATGGATCAATTGAAAAGTATAAGGCCCGCTTGGTTGTCAAAGGGTTTAAACAAAGAGAGGGTACGATTTCTTCGATACCTATTCACCGTGACGAGGATTACGTCTATTCGGGTGCTTCGCGCATTGTCGCTTTGCGCAATCTTGAGATTCATCAAATGGACGTTAAGACTACGTTTTGAACGGTGACCTCGAGGATGAGGAATATATAGAGCAACCCGAAGGGTTTGTAGTACCGGTCAAGAGGCAAGGTATGCAAACTCGTGAAGTCTCTATATGGTTCAAACAAGCACCGCAGCAATGGCACTTGAAATTTGACAATATAATGTTGGCAAATGGTTTCAAGATCAACGAGTGTGACAAATGTGTCTACGTTAAGAACACCGATAATGGTTATGTCATAGTGTGTACGTATGTAGATGACATGTTGATCATGTGTAGCAATACTCAAGTCATTAATGATACAAAGCGCATGTTAAAAAGAAATTTTGACATGAAAGACATGGGATTAGTGATGTGATTCTTGAAATCAAGATTCTAAGAAGATCGACGGAATAATCTTGACACAATCTCACCACGTCGAGAAAGTGCTAAAGAAATTCAACGCGTTTGACAGTTTACACCGCTAAGACCCCATGGAGCTCAATGTTCACTTGAGTAAAACGAGGTGAACCCGCTGGACAAGAAGACTATGCTAAGGTCATCGGTGTTTGATGTATCTTACAAATTGCACCCGACCCGACATAGCTTGGCGCTATGAACAAATTGAGTCGTTACGAGCAATCCAAGCAAGGAGCATCGAAGGCTTTCAGTGAGAGTTTTGAGGTACTGAAGTATACTCAAAATCATGGGCTGCGATTTCACGAGATATCCCGCACTTGAAGGGCACCGTGATGCCAATCGATATCGACACAAAGATTCACTTTCTACAAGTGGGTACGTGTTCACGATCGTGAGGTGTTGTTTCTTGGAGATCCACGAAATGACGCAGTATAGCCCGATCCACCATGGAATCGTAATTCATAGCTTGGATAAAGTCGGTGAGGAAGCCGAGTGGCTCGTAATTTTTGGAAGATATTCCATGTTGGTCTAAACCCGTGCCACCGTGATGATTCACCGTGATAGCCAAGCAGACTATGGAAGGCGAAAAGTGGTTTGTATAATGGTAAGTCTCGACATATACGCCGCGACATAATACGTGATGCATTTGATCTCAAGTGGGGTTATATCAATCGACTATGTCAAGTCAATAGATAACCGCGCATCCGTTAACCAAAGGTTGAACCGAGATCAAATGATCAAGTTGCTAGAGGAATGGGACTAAAATCCACATCTTAAGAACAATCATAGTGGTAACCCAACCATGATGACCTGAGATCCCAAGAACTTGGTTCAATGGGAGAACTAAGCTATAGGAGTTCGTGTATAAACACTCAGTTAGTCTGTTCCTAGAAAGCAAACGAGTGGTGAAAAACTTGCCTAGTGGTGAGGTTGAGTCGTTGACTCTTAATGATTCCTAAGATACCGAGGAGGTTGAGTATGGCAAGATACTGTGAAAGAATCACCTATGTAAGTGCAAAGTGGGGCCGCTTCAAACAAAACACTTATGAATCCAAAGTGGATGTCCATGGCCAAAATGGAATCAAACGTGAGAACGGATGAGGTTGAGGTGTTAAAGTGTTAATACCATTGTCTCAGTGCACGTTGTGGGGGAATAGTTCAAGGCATCGTGTCCACTAATCCGCTTGTGTACTCGATGGTACTAACTATGGAAGGTTCAAGGCCATAAACCACCTGTCCAAATATTTTAACATCTCTTGAGGACTGAGCTGTGTCTGCATACATGCATATGGCTATTTCCACTCATGTGGGGGATTGTTGGAAATCAAGCGTATATATATATAATATTATATATGTGGTCGTTGCCGAAGCTACTTTGACCAAGATTTTGAGGACGAACATTTAATTTTGTGAAATTAAATGGCATAGGATCGATCTACGCTTTGAGTAGATGATCGTGGTGTATTCACATTCTCAAACCGATTTCCGTGAGTGAGAAATAGTGGATCAAAGTTGGTCACTTAAAACACGGAGTTTTGTGCTGGGGATAAGCATGGATTAATTATTCCTTATCCCACATTGATTAATGTACCTTCATTAATTGTCTATATAAGTGGTTCATTGAACACTTAGTATAATTATGTGCACAAGTGACGGGTCGGAAAGCCCACGCCACACGCTGCGCCGCCGCCGCCGCCCGCGCCGCGCCTGTGCGCCTTGGCGCGCCCGCCTGCCGCCCGCCCGGCCCGCCGGCCCGGTTCCGTTCCGTGGTCCGTGGTCCGTGGATCTTGGATCTGGATCTTCGCAATTGGTCTTTGGGTGTTCTTTGGGTTGTTCGCGGCCCGGTTCCGGCCCATCGCCTTACATTTGGATCAACGCTTGATCGAGCCCAAAGATGGAGTTGGTCCGAGGCCCAACTCGTGGCCCAATCCGCTGGGCCTCAGGTACTTGAAGAGACGTCCGGATACGCCCAACGAACACGGACGCACGCGTTGTCCAGATTCGTCGAACCACGGTAACGCCCGACACGATGGGCTCGGAAACGTGCCCACGTTGTCTCCGTAAACCGCCGCACACTCAATGGGGACATAACTCCGTAACACCGACATCAATGCGGTGTTGACTCCAAGATGCTTCCCACATGAGGACGACGCCTATAAACAGGACATGTCTCCAAAGATTAGCACCTCATCGTCAACCGCATTCCAAAGATTCCAAACTCTAAATGGGGTGATATTTTTGTTTGGGTTGTAAAAGTCCGGCATTCCATATCGTGGTTCTCGCATATGTGATATAGTGTTAGCATCTAGCACTCCTGTGATATTCAGGTAGTAAAATTCTTGGTATCTTTTGAGGGCAAGTTCTAAAGAACTGTCGAAGATAGTTTCAGTTTTGTTGTAATTCATATATCCAAGATAGGCTAGATGCTTCTTCAATTTATTAATTCCTTTGTTATAGTTTTTGTTTCGGACTTCATTCAATTGGGTAAGAAAGTTTAAGGGAGGCGAAATGTTATGACTTGATTCAAGTAAATGTGCATGAATTGTGAAAAAACGAAGAGAAAAGAGGAAAATGTAGGTGGTATTTGCTTAATATGGGCGAACTTGATCACTCAATAAAAGTTTAGGAGGTATTTTTTTTGGGTTGAACAATTTTATAGTGTCACATGTTACATGGTGATATGTTGGTTGTAATACATTGGCATTTCCAAAGGGAGATACTAGGCAAACTTTATTCAACGACTTAAGATGAAATAAGGATTGTTGGAATAGTTTGGGCCCATGATTTTTATTCCGTTAACATGTTAAGGACTGGACTTATAAACTCTTTTGAAAATATTTATAGGATACATCCTGAATGACTTGATACATTATACTTCTTATGTACCCTAAATTCATTCTTGGGAATCTTTGACACGGATTTTAATAAAAAAATATTGAATATATTGTGAGTTGAGTATAATATTAAATTAGTTAGTAGTGGACCATAAATGATAAAATGTATAAATAAATATATTTTTTAGGATAAAAAGAGAAATAATGGTGGGTCATGGCCCATGGGTAGTAAACGGTGTAAGTAATGATATTATTGAGAATAATAAATTAAGAAGAATAGTTACTATAAAAGTATAGGAAGAAAATTGAGAGAAATTGGAAATTAGGGGATTTAGGGAGTATGGAAACAAAACAATTGGTCAACGAATTCCAATAGTTTTATGTGCCGGAGAAAATGGAAACGTTAATACGAAAGCTTCATTTAATATGATTTTCTTCAAAATCAGAGGAAAAGAAGTTTCTATTTGAATTCATATTTTAAACATGATCATCATTATAGTTTGTTGATACACACGAAGCAAATACAGTAATAAATATGGGAATAATTTATCTTCATTAATACATAAAAACGAGAATTATATATATATATATATATATATATATAGAGAGAGTTTGGTTCAAATAAGAACCATTCTTATCCTAAAAACTAAGAACCAAATGAATTAATTATGAAAGTTCCGAATGAGAAAGTTAATGAATTCAAAATTCGTATTTTTTCACCGGGTTCGAATCCCCGGGTGAAAATTCTATTTTTTAGATTCATTAATTTTCTCAACGGATTCATCAACTTTCACCGTGAATTCATCGCTTTTGGTTCTCACGCTCACAATAAAAATGGTTCTCACGTTAACCCCCTATATATATATATATATATATATATATATATATATATATATATATTTTATAAATAGAGTTTGCTACATCTTCATCTTGTTCGTTTAGCATGAGATTAATTTCAAATTTTATGGGCATGTTTGAAAGAAATAGTATTTATTATACCTTAATTAAACTTTCTCAACTAGAGATCTCCTTTTACTTGACCATAGCAAAAAACAGATAACATACTACAATACTGAATAAATAAAACCATAAATACACCAACGTTATATTTTCCAGAAATTACAAACTTCATTTTTAAATAAAAAGTCTTCTACAAAATAAAAACGTAAATTATATCTAAACGAAAATAAAGATTATTTTCTTATCCAAACTCTACTCATTTTTCAACAGCAATGGTTCATTGAATTTATTAAAATTTAAAAACGTCAAACCCAACGTGGGAAGCTCAATCTTTGCATCGATTTCCACTTCATTATTTCTCATTTTCAAGAACGTGGAGGCTACCACCCTGTGCTCTCCTCCCACTCATTCCTATTCCACACAAATCTATCGTCTCTCTACCTACCCGCCCCCTCTCCTTCTCTCTCTAAAATATATAAATGACGTGACATACAAAAACCTTCATATCTTCTAACTACTTCCTAAAGCCAAAACAAAGAAATGGCAACCTCAACACCTTCACACGCCATTTTAGTCCTCATAGTTGGCCTACTTGCTGTCGGGGCCGCCGCAGTCGAATCGTTCGACTATGCGGCAGCCCTCGATAAGACCTTATTGTTCTTCGAGGCACAAAGATCCGGTAAATTACCTTCGAACCAACGCGTCAAGTGGCGCGGTAACTCGGGCCTTGGTGATGGATATCCTCAAGGGGTAAGTCGGAAACCAATTTTTTACCAACATTTTCTAGGTTCCTTATGATGCAAGGTTATATGTTTCTATACAAAAATAAATTTATATTTTTTTGTTTTGCATGGACAGGTGAATTTGGTGGGAGGATACTATGATGCCGGAGACCACGTAAAATTTGGTCTGCCAATGGCGTTTAGTGTGACAATGTTGTCATGGGCAGCTGTCGATTTTAAGGCAGATTTCATGAAATTAAATCAAATGGGACACATTTTGGAGGCAATCAAATGGGGCACTGATTATTTAATTAAATGCCATCCTCAACAAAATGTGCTATGGGGGCAGGTATATTAATCAAGAAAATACTATTAGTAGGTCAACAAATTTCTTTGGACATGATTTTGAAATGTTATGTAGTCAATGTTATTGGTACAACTACATGTTTGATGCTTATTTAGCAAGTTCAAGGTTCTCTTCTCGTGAATAATTTACTTTGCACGCTGTATGTATTGAATAAAAATGGTTTTGTGATCAGGTCGGAGATGGAGAGTCGGATCATTATTGCTGGCAACGCGCCGAGGACATGACGACGTCCCGGACAGCATACAAGCTGGACGCCGAGCATCCAGGATCGGACATCGCCGGAGAGACCGCCGCTGCCTTAGCTGCCGCCTCCCTGGCTTTCAAGCCTTTCGATTCTTCATATTCAAGTCTTCTTTTAGTACATGCAAGAGAGGTTAGCATTGATTTTCTACACTTAAATTGACTAAAATGTAAATTACCTTGCAATATCTAATAATTGGCATGCATATATCTTTTTTGGGTTGTAGATTTTCTCATTTGCAGACAGATTCAGAGGCTTGTTTACTGATTCCATTGGAAATGCCAAGCAATTCTATACTTCATCTGGTTACTATGTAAGTTTTCTTCTTCATCGTTTTTTCCTTCCCCACGTACTATTCCATTTATTTTCTCAAGATATTCATCATATCCTTAATTATTTCTGTCACATTTTTCCTACTAGGATGAACTATTATGGGGTGCAACATGGCTACACAAAGCTACAAACGAAGAATACTACTTGAAATATGTTGTCGACAACTCCGCCACCTTCGGTGGAACTGGCTGGGCCGTCAAAGAATTCTCTTGGGACAACAAATACGCCGGAGTTCAAATTCTTCTCACAAAGGTAAACACATAATCATGATCAATATCCTATGATCAAACACACAACCTCCAGACACGACAACAATGTACTAATCCCACTGTATATACCTGCAGGTGTTGCTTGATGGAGGTGCCGGAAAATATGCCTCCTCGCTGCAGCAGTATCAGGCGAAGGCCGACTACTTCACTTGCGCTTGCATGCAGAAGAATGATGGTTACAATGTGAAGATGACTCCTGGTTAGCACACCTAATTCAACATGTTGCAAACATGTAGTCCATATTCAAGAATTGCTGCATTTAGTGACAAAATTTGGCAAATGTTGATAATTAGGTGGCCTTATCTATCTACGTGAGTGGAACAACATGCAGTACCCTGCCTCTGCTTCCTTCCTCCTCACCGTCTACTCCGATTATCTCTCCAAGGCCAAGAAATCTGTACAATGCCCAGATAGCCTAATCCAGCCTCAACAAATCCTCAACTTTGCCAAATCACAAGTAATTTTTTGGCATTAATACTAATATTCTTGTTTCTTTGTTTTCTTGCTAAAATGTTGAGTTGCAAATGCAGGCCGACTACATTCTTGGCAAGAATCCCAAGTCCTTGAGCTACTTGGTGGGCTACGGCCAGAGCTATCCTCTCCATGTCCACCACAGGGGTGCCTCCATTGCCCCCGTCTCTCTCCTGCGCTCCAGTATTGGATGTGTTGAAGGCTTCGAGACATGGTACAAGCGACACGAGGCCAACCCTAATGTTATCCATGGAGCCCTTGTTGGAGGCCCTAATGCCAATGATGAGTTCACGGATGACAGATCTGTTTATGAGCAGACTGAGCCGACGTTGTCTGGAACTGCCCCTCTTGTTGGAGTTTTCTCAAGATTGCACACTCTGTCTGCAGGTAAACTACATCAAAAACTGCCCTTTTTTCGTTACATTTATTCTAGATCTACGGATGTCTGATCTGAATTTTTCCGTCTTCTTTTTAGGTTATGGACAGCCTAGGCCATCCAGTCCTTACCACAAACCACAAGGTCTATAATCATGCATGTTTTTCTCAAATTATGGAAATTCACATTCATTTATCAAATTTGTTACATTATGTTTAAATTTTTGTTATGATTGAAATCTTGTAATAATCTTGCAGTTCCATCTCCACACCATGCACCAGCTCCCTACTCCAAAGCAGGTAGAGCAACAACCATATATTATAAAAAATTATCAAAAATTCCATAGTTGTTTACTTAGCATATATGATCCTAACAGTGCATATATCATCTCTTTCTGTTGCAGCTGTCCCAGTTGAGTTTCTTCACTCCATAACAAACTCGTGGACTGTAGGAACGGAGAAATACTACCGTCACAAGGTGGTGATGAAGAACATCTCACAGAAGCCTATTGGAGAAGTGAAGCTGCAGTTTGAGGGGCTAACAGGGTCTCTGTGGGGGCTGGCTCCAACTCAGGCAAAGAATACTTATGAGCTTCCTCAGTGGATTAAGACACTGCAGCCTAATTCGGAATGCACTTTTGTGTACATTCAAGGTGGTGCTCAAGCCAAGATTATGGTCCAAAGCTACCACTAATTAAGTGGAAAATTTGAATTTTGTATAGGATTTTGCTGGGGAAATTTGATGAGGTTAGAATGGAAAGTGGCTGCTACAATTGTAACATTTCTCTGTAATGGAAATTGTGTGAGCCATTTATGGGTCAAATCATGTATTAGTTTTCTTTTCTTTTCTTTTTCTAATGTCTATCATGTATTAGCTTTCTAATTACATGTATTGATGAGGTTGTTTGGCTGAGAAATTTTCCAATTTTCAGACAAAAAAATGTTTATTTTGATTGTGTCTTTGTAGTGATATAGTACCTCTTAGGGATGTCAATCGGTGGGTTTTACCCGGACTGATCCGGAACCGTTCAAAACCCATTAAATTTTAAAGCAGCGGTTCTGGTTCTGGTTTCGGTTCCAGACCTGCTTTAGACCCGGACCGTTTAGATCCATAGTTTGATGGTTTGGTCTGGTCCGGATCTTATTTATTGGTTATGGCCCGAGTAAAACCCGTCTATTGACAAGCCTAAGTTTAAATAAGTTTGTCAATGAGTTAGTTTTATCCACATCGATTCAAAATCACTCATAATACATTAAATTATAAAGCAACGGTTTCAGTTCTAGTTCTGGTTCTTGTCCTGCTGGTCCAGTTCTGGTTCCAGACTCACTAAGATCCGGAACACTTAAGACCCATAGTTGATGGTCCGAATCCGGTACGGGTCCAATGTCTAATGGGTCGGTTCCAGAATTAGAACCATTACTTATTTATTGGTTCTGGTCCGGGTAAAACTCACTCATGACATCCCTAGTACCCCTACAATGAGACAAGAAATAATTGCTAAGTCTATAAAATTCGTTATTAAGTTAATTAGTCGGCTTTGAGGCCAATAGAGTGAAGGAGAGATCGTGATTGAAAGATTTTGATTGTATCAATTGATAATTGTTAAAAGTAAGGTAATATTTCCTTGATAAGAACAAAGGGTATATCTGCAACATATTAACATAGGTGTATATACACAAGTCTAATAAGTTATAATGTTGAAAATATTGTTTAAAATTTTATTGCTGGATTTTGTCATTATAAATTATTAGAGATTCTAGGACAAATAAGAGATGTCTGAATAAGACAACAAGAATTATCCCCGACTCTCAACAATCGTAAATAACACATCAAAGTTAAATGTGACGAATTATTTTCTGTAATCGAGTTTAGAAAAAGGAACAATCTTGATAATTTTCTATTTCTGGTTGGGCTATTTGGCTGACTACATTTTGGGTGAAAGCCTTTTGAAAAGAATTTTGTGGATGCGAAACTCAAATGAGTGGACCTATTTGCAAGTTCCTTCTTGTTGTCATTTATCTTCCTTGGTTTAGATAAGTATAAATCATGAATTAGAAAGGCTTATTCGGTCGAGTTATGTTTCTATATGTGCATTTCTCATTACATAACCCCTCTTCCTTTTGGCATGATCATACTTTTATTTTGTTCCTCTTTTTATTATTTATGCAGGACAACTGTGGTGGAGAATATTGCTTTAGGTTGACCAATCATCCTGTTATGGTTCTTCAGAAATTTTGTATGTAGAGTTCCCTGTCATTAATATGAACTTTCGAGAAATACTTGTAAAAACACTTGAAGGATAAAAAATATTATTTGGTTATGATATTCCAAGTTGGAAGGTCTATGTCTTGATGCAATAAAACACACTCGATCAGGTTGAAATTAATTACCTTTGTCTGCCTTGTGGACATGGTCCTCGTTGCAGTAGATACGCCCATAGATGAGTTCTTTTTAAATCAAGTTGTGAAATTATGTTTTTTGAATTTAGTTTTTGGACGGTGATATGGAGTAGTTAGTCTTATTTCAGAATTTCGAAAACGTATTTGTGAAATTGCTGTTCTCGTGTTTCCTGCAGGATAAAGGGAACTACTGGTGTGGAGATTTTGTCTGGTCTACACGGGTACCTGAAGTATTACTTTGGAGCACATATGTCGTGGAGCAAAACCGGTGGTGCACAGCTTTCTTCAGTACCAAAACCTGGATCTTTACCCGGTATTCAAGATTCTGAGATAACGATAAAGAGACTATCAGAATGATGTTTTTTCTAGCTGTGGGATATAGTTTCATCTTCGTGTCATTGCATATATATGCTCTTAGAAGAGTCAGTATTCATATTCAATTATTCGCTGCTACAGATACGTTTGCATGGTGGGACTGGGAAAGATGGGAGAAGGAAATCGATTGGATGGCACTCCAAGGTATCAATTTGCCTTTGGCGTTTACTGGTCAAGAAGCCATCAGGCAGAAAGTCTTCCAGGAGATTGATTTTTTGTTTTTTGTTCTTTAAGTTTTATTTTTGTTTCCTTGGCTTTCATTCTTCTAGAGTGGTAAAGGTTAAAAGACAAGAAAAATAAAACTAAATTACAATTAGCATAGACCAGGGAGAGAGATGAACTTGTAAGTTCACTGTCAGATGATGCACGATTCATTACATACTATAAGTAATAAATGCAACATACTCTATTGGTGATGCATAAGAGAACTCTTGCCAGAATGTACGAGTTTGGAATGAATCCAGGTGCCTTAGTAATTAAGTGAGGCATGCTAACTGTTAATGTGTTGAATGCACAAAATGTAATTTAATACTCCTTTTGTGTTGAATGCACAAAGTGAGACCATATCGGTTATGTGTTGATGTTTTCTCTCGGCTCTACCATTTTGTTGATGGGTGTGTGGACAAGGATGTCTAAAATGAATTCCTAGTGTTGTGAGTAATGGGTGAAGGCTGCGGTATTCACCCCCCCAATCTGATTGGATTGTAATAATTTTTGTCTTAAATTGGCGTTCTACAAAGGTGTTGAAATTGACAAAAGTGTTGTAGACTTCAGCTTTAGTATGTAAAGGAAAAATCCATGTATACCTAGAGAAGTCATCAACGAAATGCACATAATATTTGAACCCAGCTTTTGAACTTATCGAGCTTGGGCCCCAAAGGTCAGTATGGACAATTTGAAATGGAGATGTTGTTTTGACTGTTACAGAAGGAAAACTAAAACTATGCATTTTGCCCATGGCACATGCATCACAAAAACTACTTGATGACTTCTTTATTTTGTAACTTGAGTTGCGTAAGACTGTACTAAGTACTTGAGGACAAGGATGGCCTAGACGACGGTGCCACAGCTGAAAGGTGGAGTTCGAACTGGTTTGAGGAGCCCCGACCGGGTTGAGAGATCATGACAGATGAAGTGTTTGCGTTGTATTGTTGTGGATTTAGGTGATAGAGTCCTTCTCAAGAGTGCCCTCCATCGATTTTGTGGGATATCTTGTCCTTAACACAATGTAAATTTGAGTGAAACTCAAGATAGACATTGTTATCATGTGTAAACTTGGAAATACTCAACTGATTTTTTGTGATGTGTGGTACAAAGAGTATGTTACTGAGTAGAAGAGGTGTGGAATTTGAGCCTAGTAATGAAGCTGAACCTATGTGTGTGATTGAGAGTTGTGAACCATTACCTACTGTAAGCTTCTCATGACCATGATAGGGATGTTGAAGGTGTAGATTTGCCATGTCTGCCGTGACATGAGCGGATGCTCCCGTGTCCAGGCACCAGTCAGAATTTGCTTGCGTATGTGACTGAGATGGTATATTTTGGGCAGAATGTGGATATTGAGGAGGAAAGCCGTGGGTAGGGATAGATGTAGGGTATGCATTTTGGGCAGAAATTGTATACTGAGGGGGAAGGTTGTGGTGAGTGATAGATGTAGGGTAATCACTTTGTGGAGATGGTGTGGCATAGTTAACTTGATGAGGAATAGAGATAGGGTCGGATCCACTGAAATGTACATCAAAGCGTTTAAAACATTTGAGTGCTATATGATTTGTCTTACCACAGATTTGGCAAAGAATTTTGTTGTTGTTGTTGCCATAGTGATACCTGCCACCACCTCTTCCCCTATTGTTCGAACCACGATAGATTTGTCTACCATTTCCTCTGTGGCTGGAGTTATAAGCAGCATTCACCTGCATGACAGACTGAGAAGCAATAGTAGTGAGAGCAGTAGGTTGTGTCACTTGATTTTGAACTCTGATTTCGTGCGTCTGTAGAGCATATTGCACATCATCCAGAGTTAATTCTTCATTCTTCGTCTGGAGAAAGACACAAATACTCTCAAACTCAGGACCTAAGCCACCAAGAACATAGGTTATGAGATCTAATTCAGTAATTTGCTGGCCGATACTGAAAAGTTGATCCGCGACGCTTCTGAATTTGAGAATGTAATCATCTACAGAGAGATCTCCTTTCTTCATGGTTTGCAGTTGAAATCGAAGCTGTGCCGAGCGAGCTCGAGAGTGTGACTGGAACAATTTTTCAAAGACGATCCACAGTTGATTTGCTGTGGTGCATCTCCCCACATATCCTATCATGGAGGATGATATGGATGTAAGTATCCAGCTGAATATGAATTGGTCACGTCGAAGCCATATCAAATATGCTGGATTTGGAGTAGTTTCTCGGATGAATTGCTCTGGTGCAGATGTTGACAGAAGAACATCTTCAAAGCCATAAGCTTTGGCTGTGGCAATGATTTGAGTTTTCCAGAAATTATAATTTGATCTATCCAGTTTGAGACTGATAGAATGTATTGATGGAAGATTTGGTGTGGTTTGATTTATCTGATCCATGATACTGAATCGATGAAGAGGAAGCAAGAGGAAGAAAACTACACTTGCTCTGATACCATGTTAACATAAACTGAGCAAAGGTAGATTGAGAGAGATGAACACGAGACAGAAAAGAATAATGTCAAAACTGTTTCATTTCATAATGCATACAGAATTTATAGTGACTCTGCATGCTTTGAGTGCATTGAAACACGAGACAGAAAAGAATAATGTCAAAACTGTTTCATTTCATAATGCATATGAATTTATAGTGACTCGCATGCTTTGAGTGCATTGAATCGCCACAACAGATACGTAACAAACTAACATACTAACCACCTGTAACCGTGGCTAACAGATACAACTAACTAACACTGTGACTAACAACTACACACCGCCAAGGATGGCTTACATGATATACATAATTAAATATAATTCAATAACTGTTGACGTCTACAAAGAGTATATCACTTTCCTTTTTGAGAAACTCAATCCTTATAATTCAACTTCACAACCACTCATTATTTATCCAAAAAACCACCCCTGACTCATACTTAATTCTTATAATTCAACTTTAACCACTCATTTCTTACATGATGGGACCATTTCTCCACTCAAATAAACTACCAAACATTTTATTAAAACTTGTATCATCCACCAAGTGACACATTCTTGGTGAGCGGAGGGAGTATCATTTAAAAACGCAGTATCGTAAAATGCATTACAAAGTTTAAAGAAGTTTGATACCAGTAATTGTATATTTTCTGTTAAGAATATAACTAAAAAGATTGAGCATGTAATAATTACATGAAAGTCATTAACTCTACGAAAGTTTTTATCATTATATCAAGGAGATCTAAATGAAGTAATGAACTCAATGTGTCCAGACAAGGATTTGAGCTGTGAATTTTTTCCTGGGGGCCCAATTAATTATAATTTTAAAAGGTAATAAAATAAATTATAAAATAATAATTTTTTAATAATATAATGAGTTTATTATAATCCTTTTAGAAATTTGATTGATAATATTAATTCACATATAAAACTTTATTATTTGCATATATCTTTTATTTTATCAATATAAAATAAATTATAGAAAAGAAAAGAAATAACATTTTATCAACATAAAACAAATTATAGGAAAAAGAAAAGGAAAGAAAGATAAAAGAAAGAAAATAAGTATAGAAAAAAGGAAAAAGAAAATATATAACTAAAAGGAATCCAACTAAAATCTCTTAAATGAGAGATAAAAATCTTAATCCATTAGACTACAATAGATTTAGTTATTAAATGTTAAATATTTATAAAGAGCACACATGTTTAGTTAAGAATTAATTCACATAGTGTTATTATTTGTATACATATTTTATTTTATCAATATAAAACAAATTATATAAGGAAGAAAAAGGAAAAGGATCCCAAAATAAAGAGAAGAAATAGAATAGAGAGAGGAAAAACACAAACCAAAAGGAAAGAAACAGAGAAGGAAAAAAAAGGAAAGAAAGAAAGAGAGTAAAAAAAGGAAAGAAAGAAAGAGAAAAACAAGCAAAGAAATAAAAAAGAAGGATAGAAAGAAAGGGAAAAAAAGAAACTAGAAATATAAGAGAAAAAAAAAGGGAAAGAGAGAAAGAAAAAGCAGGAAAGAAGAAAAAGAAAAGGGAAAATGCCAAGAGAATGAAAGATAAAAGAAAAAGCAAGGAAAGAAGAGAAAAAATGGGAAAACTGCGCCAAAGGAGGATCAAACCAGGCAAGTATGAGCTTGAAATATTTCTGGGGCCCAATTAATAATATTTTAAAAGATAATAAAATAAAATTTTAAATAAAATTATAAAATAATAATAATTTAAATAATATAATAATATAATATGTAGCTAAGAGATATCGAACCAAGAGTATCACCTATTAGAAAATAGATTTAGTTATTCGTTAAAAATGCATTACAAAGTTTAAAGTTATTATTTATATATAGTTTGATATCAAAAGAAAATAAATTATATAAGAAAGAAAAATGAAAAGTATAAAGAGAAAAATAGAATTTCAAAAGAAAGATAGAAAAGGAAAAGAAGGAAATGTTAAGAATATAACTAAAAGATTGAGCATGATATAATAATTACATGACTAAACAAAGTCATTAACTATCAAATATACGAAAGTTTTATCATTATATCAAGGAGATCTAAATGAAGTAATGAACTCAATGTGTCCGTATGTTTTGATTTTGCTATTTGTCCAATTTAGGCCTATATGATAACAAGTGAACGACACATTTCACCTATGAGAGTACTTATGAAGATATATATGCAATAAGAATCTGAACCACAATTGTTGAAAAACTTTTGAGATATTTTAGATTCCTGATATAACTTTTCGGGTTTTTTTTCTCTCACTTTTAAATGAAATTTGAGTTGCATTATAGTCCTTCCAGCCCTCTCCGGCAATGTTCCAGCAGCTCTTACAAGAGTATATATATCTGCAGAAATAACTCGTCTTGGGAACTGGTATGTACTTTGTCAAGATGTTTTAGTATTTCTTGTACCCCAATGCTTGCTGCTGCTGCGATATATTTGAACACAAGCATATTATATTTACCAATACCACAACGAATACTTTCTAAATAGATGGAATATCGTTTCTTAGCTGCCTATGTTATTGTTTTTCTGTTGTTCGTGTTTCTTTTTCCTGGAAGTGAAAAGATAAAAAATATTCATGCAATGCATTTTTCTGCAATTGAAGCCTGATACTGAACAAAAAAATAAATAAATTATGTAACTCAGCTGTCACTTTTCTCGACCTTCTTCAGGTTTATTGTTAGGAGTGACACCAGATGGTGCTGTACCTATCTCCTGGATGTAACTGATCCCTTATTCGTCGAAATAGGGAGGGCTTTATCATACAATACAACAGTTGGCAGGTATGCAAGCCAGTTACATTCGCTGAATTGCAAGCTCTTGTGTTGGAAGTAACTCTGATCCCTTGAGCCCACTGTGGATACATTGACTCTAGCAGTTTTCCTTATGTTATTTAGGGATGGCTTTTTACCTATTATCCATTTTGGAAGCCTCCACAGATGAAGGTAACATCCAGTTCTTCACAAATTAGATTTTTATTTATCGATCTACTCCCGAGAATTTCTTGCACAGCAACTATGTGATACAGTGATACGGATGAAAATGGAAATTTTAACAGTAATGTCATTAAGTGAGGACTTCAAATCAGCAAACATTTCATGCAGAGATATGTATATCTATCTATATATAGACTGTGTAATAATCACCTTTTGAGATTCCTGCTGAAAAAATTGGCTGAGAAAATGTAAGAGCCACTTGTGTTAAATCTTAGCAAATAAAGATGCCAAGTCTAGTCTTCAAGCACGCCTATGTTTCCCGAGTTCATGTTTTTGGATTAGTTTACTTCCCCAAGGGTGGTCGCTGTCAGGAAGGTGAATGTTCAATAAATCGAACTTGTAATGTTATATTATGGGAACAGATAATATTGGTGTTCGGCAATACTTCAATGAAATAAATGAGAGCATCTCCGGACTATCCGCCTGGATGCCTTGAAGGAACTCATTGTTCATGATCTCATGTCTGAGATGGCATTTCGATGGGACGGAGTTAACGTGAAGGTACTCAATCTGTTTGCACCGAACAGATGGTTCAACTTTTGTTGATTCAATCATACAAACCCCACTGTTCCGGCTTCAAGCATCATTAAATGTAATTCCAACTTCTTTTTCTCACCTCCAGACATGGATTGATGCGTATGTCCAAAGACGGTATGGGAAGCTGGTTCCATCGATTCAAGATGCCTGGAGCATCTTATATCGTACATTATATAATTGCACAGACGGCTTAATGGTACGTACAAACAATTCGTAATATAGAGCTTTTTAGGGTGTTGTTAGTCTGGTATAGCGAAAATAATGTTTGTGGTTTTCATTTTTGTAACAGGACAAGAACAGAGATGTGATTGTGTCATTTCCAGATGTTGATCCTAATTCAATCTCTAATTCATCCTTATTGTCACTACCTGGAGCTCATCACCATTTTCATCGCTCAAGTCTGAGGCGAGCTGTCTACGAACAAAATAGCTATGACTATACTCACCCTCATCTATGGTACTCAACTTCAGAAGTAATCCGGGCACTGCAACTGTTCATTGCGAGTGGGGATCAGCTCTCTGAAAGCAGCACTTACACGTAGGTCTGCATATTCTTTTTCCTAGGAGGTGAACTCCTGTGAGAACATGCGGACAGAACTGATATTGTTAATTTTCTTCAGTATAGTGGACATTTTTCTTTAGGATAATTGACGCCTAATTAGAGGAAGAATTTCTGTATTATGATTGACGCTTCTCTTTGTGATAATTGACAGGACGTCCGCACCACATGAGTCTTTGCATTTTCCAACTTGTTCACTACCTACTTCCTTTTCAGGAGAGTATCCGTTTCTGGCATTCTTAGCCCGTGAACCCCGGTTGCTTCAGGTACGATGTTGTGGATCTTACGAGACAAGCTCTGGCCAAATATGCAAATCACCTATTTGTAGAGGTTGTGGAAGCCTATCAGGTAGGTGATTTGCACGGTGTGAGGCACCTCAGCCAGAAATTTCTCGGCCTCGTGGATGATATGGACATTCTCTTGGCCTCCCACGAAGGATTTCTACTAGGGCCGTGGCTGGAGAGGGCAAAGCTAATTCCTCAAAATGACGAACAGAAGATACAGGTAAGAATCCTCCCTACTGAGAATCAGAATCATAATCAATCATCACTGTTTTATCGGTTTTCAGCAATGATGCATTCTTTCAACTCAAGAAAAATGTATAGTTTGAATGGAATGCAAGAACTCAGATCACGATGTGGTTCCATACCACAGTGTGTGAAGCTAGCCTGCTCCGCGACTATGGTACTTCAAAAACACCCTTCCGCAATAGCCACATTGAGCCCTTAAAACCACTTGTTTTCGTTCAATCTTCTTCATTTTATCGCGTACGTTTCAGGAAACGAGTACTGGAGCGGGCTGCTATGCGGCTACTACGGCCCTCGAGCAGCTATCTACTTCAAGTTCCTGATACAGAGCTTGGAGAAATGCGACGGCTGGAGTCCAGCTGAGATAATGGAGCTGAGTGGATCACACTAACAAATGACTGGCAGGGCAGCGGCGGTGCCTTCCCCACCAGCTGCAGGAGGGACCCCCTCAACATATCGCAATGGCTCTACAACAAGTACTTGAGCGATAAGACTAGATCGGTCGCTCCGACCGAGCGGGTGGAATCTACGGAGTGGTGGAGAAGTGAAGTTGGGGGTTGGTTGTTAAAAGATTAGATGTGGAGCATTTTCCCACATCGAATGTGGAATGATGGTGGATTGAGTGAGTGGGGTATAAATATGAGTTGAGGGAACCTGGAAAACTTGCCTTAAACTAATGAGTAAGGAAAACAAAGCGGGCGGTGAGAACCGGCCGTCGCATCTCCAATAATGGTGCATGAATTTATGGAGGGGTAATAGGCTGGCCGGGCGTAGACGCTGCCTCTTTTGCAGAACTCGCTCTGGCGGGCCTCCCAGATACCCACCCCCAATTTCCAGTCTAATATTCAATTATTAATGAAAATAAGCAGATATGCTATAGCGATTAGTTCTAATTTTTAATATTTGCTTAATTATCATCCTAATTTAAGTTTTAATTTTAAAAATTGGTAAATTGTATCTAAATGTTTATATGATATACCCAGAAGAAGTGTGTTGGACACTACTGAATAGCCACATCAATTACGATTTGTCGGTTGGGATCTTATTTAATCACCATTTTATTGTCATACTTTTCTCTAGTGATTCAACATGGAGAGATGTTTTGGGCCTTGTCTATCCTTCCCCAATAAATATTACATTCCAAACCATTTTATGCCATTTCTTTCACTTTTATACATTTTATACAATAATTAGAAAGAAATAGAACTGATCGCTTTTTTAGGATGTATGCTTTGCAAGCTGGGATTACTATTCCGGGAGCCTGAGTACCAAATTGACCTTATTTTCGTAAAACAATTTAATTTATGTGTTCGATTTAAATCGAAAGTGTTTAAAAATCTAGATAATGGGGTGGCATCTGCAATCTTACGCTTTTCTCCAGCCGAATATACACTGCATATTGTACAACCCCTTTATCCAAGATATAGTTCATACATATGTATAAATGTACTGGTCTTCAATAAAAAAAAATTAACAAAAGCAATGCAAGATTTGGTTGATTTTCTTCAATGGTATTGGTTCAAGTGGAAATATGTTACGTCAAGTATACACACAGTCTCATATTTTTAGAAGATAATGTATTATATTATCATTGAGCACAATATGACCACATACCGACAGCAATGCCCTTCATTATTGATTCAGATTCAACTCTTGTGTTTTTTGGGGTTGAGGTTGTGCCACGTATGTCGACATCGTTTGCATGCATATCTTTGAAATTTTTAAATAATAATAATATTTTTATTTTGATACTAATATTTTTTTTATTTTTTAATTCTTAAAGACAGAATGGGAGATACATTTTGTTAATTGAAGAAGATGAAGCAATGAGAATTGAATGTGATATAGATTAGGTATTGATTGAGCAAATGTAAGTTAAAGATCTTGAATCCTGAATTTAGCGGCATCCTTCCAAACTTATCTCCTAAGTATCGAATCCAGTGGCGGATACAGGTAGGAGGGAGAAGGGGCTTAAGCCCCTACCAAGTATTTTTTTTTTTTTATTACTACGGATTTTTTTGAATTTATCGAATACTATCTTCAGCCCCTACTGAGTTGACGATGTTGAAGAACGAATTGACGAAAAATCTAGGATGAGAATGGGCTGAAATTTGCAAGAAAAATAGAAAGAGGGGGAAGAAAATGGTTGTCTGCGTAAAAATGGAGGTTGGAGATAGATGAAGAAGATGAAAAAAGAAATAAAAAAAAGTACAAAAATCAAAAATCAAAAAGTAACTTCCCTTCTACAAAAGAAAAGTGTTATACAATAAATAATGTTTATTAGTTTTGAAAATGAAACAAACACAATTTATATTTTTGTCTTCGCTTTCAACAAAACACAAATCAAAGTCTTTTTTCTTCTAATTCCAATTACGATGATCATCTTTTTCCTTATTTTTGGTGAGTTATCTACTTTTTTTCTATTCTCTTTTTCTTTCAACTTATTTATATTTACATAGAAGTTGTTTGTTAATTGTTATACATTTACTTCTTAATTTATTATTTCTACTCCTAAATCCCAATTGTTTATTATTTATTGGCATTTAGTTAATCTATTTTTTGAATTCTACAATGAATAATTCCATCTTAAAGCCTCAATTGTTTACTATTTTATCATGAAAATAAATATGAGTACCATGCTTTCAGTTTAGTTTAGTTAATTGTAAATTTAATTAGAGTTTGGAATTAGGGTTCTAATTGAATATTTTTAGGTTATGATTTAAATTTATATATTTTTATGTTTTAATTAAAAGAGTTGTATTTGTTTATGTATAAGATGGGCGTTTTTCAAAAAAACGCAGAGGTGAGTCATCTTCTTCACCAAGAGAACCTATTGTTGAATCGGTGGAGAATCAAATCCAAGTTGAATTAGATTTGAATGAGATTGTTGGTGTTCGGGACTACAAAACTAATAGAGGAGTTCGATATCTATTCGTGATCAAGCACGGAGAGTACTTGATCAGGGTCCTGCCAACCAGTTGGGCATTTGTATCCAAAAAGAAATATGGCATTCAAGATATTTGGTATCAAGATTTATATGGTTAGAGTCTGATGTATCAAAAGATCGCTTTTGTTTTCGGTGCTATCTATTTAAACAATCAGATAAAAGAGGTCGATACTCAGAAGATGCTTTTACAAAAACGGGCTGCAGCAACTGGAAAAATATATTAGAAAAGTTCAATCTTTTTTCAACGATTGGTAATGAGCCGATCTTGCAACGTTTTCAAGTTATGACAACAAGTATAATTTCATTACCACCACTTTAGTTTGATGTGTTGGACTATTTTTGATGTATCAAATATTTATAAATTTTTGTCGCTATGATTTTTCGTCAATATAAAAATAGTAAAGCCCCCACCAATATTTTTTGCTGCATCCGCCACTGATCGAATCAGTCGGGATTTCATTTTCTATTTCATCATACGTGATAGATTCGGATTAAAGGTGTGCAACATATATTACCTTTTTGGTGTGGATGTAATAGGATGTGGTTTACTGAGTTCCTTGTGAAGAACACGTGAACAATGTTGTGATTGGTCTGAAAAACAAGTTCGAAGAAGATTATCTAAAGAAAGACTCTAAAGCTTAAGTTGGAACGTATAAAATGTGTTTTATGTATATGCGAGTGGGTTGCATATAGCAAGAATAAAGCTTGAGTAAGTGTATAGCGTTACGCACATGTGAGATTAAGTGTGCATAAGATTACCTTCTTTATTATGTTACATAGATGAGGTATTTATAAAGATTTACTATATACCAATACCTAAAAAGTAGGTACATGCCTTTAGTGGTGAGGCTAATCATGCTGAATAATGTTCCTAAAATCTCGCGACTTAGGTAGTGAACAGGGCCGCCGCTGAGGGTAGGCCACTGTGGGCGCCGATCGCCCAAGGCCCACCATCTTAGGGGGCTCAAATTATTTCAAAAAATTAATTTTACTTATAGATATATAGTTTTATTTAGATCCAAAATATTGTATCACTTAAATAAAATATTTTTTTTAAAGGCTCGAAGTATTAAGTCTTTCTATATTTTACTTATATATATGTATATCTTCATTTGGTCCCAAAATATGTTAGAAAATATTGATGTTGATGTGATCATTAATGATTTTGCATCTACAAATATTCGAATAAAATATTTTTTATGATATCGTAACGTAGATGAGAATTGAGATATATAAATATAAGGATGACAAGTAAGTCATATATGTTTTTGATAATTTTTTATTATCTATTTCTATTTGTAGATCACTTGAATTTTACGTAAATTTACAAATTCGATTTATTTTATAAGTATAATATAAGGGGTCATTTTGGACGACCTAATGATAAAGTGAGTTCATGTGGCCAAAGGTTACGAGTTTAAATCTCACTATCGCCTTTATAGGTTCAAGTCTATCACACCTGATTTTTCAAGTATGGTTTACAAGTTATTGTAAAGGAACATAAGTTTTACTTAATATGCACATAAGATAATGACTGGTGATTTTTTATGAATTTTTTAAAAAATATGTTTATATTCCTTATTTTGCCTAAGGCCTATAAAATGTTAGGAACGAAACTGAAAATGAGCTAGCACATTTGGCGGGTGCGTGCACTTTCAATTATGTCATGGGATCATGGGCTGTGAGATCTGTCTTATAGATGAATTCGAACTCATATCTAGGTCCAATCCTAGCTCTGGCTATTGCACGGATCTGTCGTCTTTAGCTCTGACGGCATACAACTTTGTTGGTGAAAATTCTCTTGGTAGCTTTGTTCTTGACAACTCTATTTTTGATAGTTTTACTCTTGCTCTGACTTTGCATATCAAGCTTTATTTTGTATCTTTTATAAGCCTTAGTCCGTTAATTAAGAGCAATTCATTTTAACTGCAGATCTTAATGAATCGTATATTTTGTCCATATCAATACGAATTCCAATATTAGTAATAAGTAAAAAATGGGGATAAAGTATCGTTGGATATAAAACATATTTGTTCGAGTACTTTTTATATCATTGAGTCGACCGTCTTACCAATTGGTTGTTTTTAGATCGAAGACGTACTTATGAATAAATACTTATATATAATTAAAACATAACGAATAAAAATTATGCCATTTTTCGCAAATTAATAGATAGTGCACATGAACTTTATAATAGTTTGGAAAAGTGAATATTGAGTAAAGTATGCGACATTGATTGGGCATATTTTGGCTACTTATTTTGGATGTTTAGTAACATGTTTTGGATTAAAATAGAGGTTTCATAATGCACTTATTAATGATTTATGTTTTTATGGTATTTTGTAGGGATGATAAGCAAATTGAAGTTCTTGGTATTATTTTGGATGAAGTTTTGAAGCATGAATAAACTAAAGTAAAGTTGTCGTCTGAAAGTCGTGCAGTATGTCCATACTGTATTGTTTCGCTGTGACTGAACGATAATGACATGGATTAAATGGATTTTTGAAGGCTTTGTGATGTCAAACAAAGTTTAATTATGTAATAGGCCTCAAATATTGATTTGGGCTTCTTTAGTTATTATTTTGAATTATCTAATAATGTCCTTATTATATTAGAATAGATTTTCCCTTTTAATAGGGGATTAGATTAGATTTTATGGGATTAGATTAGATTCTCCTTATTTTAAAAGAGGATAACTTTTATCCCATGATGAAAAAGGAGGAGACTCATTCACACACAAAAATATAGAATTCAGATTGTGTTTTTCCAATTGAAAGTTGATTTTCATTATTGCTTTAATTTTCGTTCATTACTTTCTTTATTATTATTATTATTAGCTTGAATTCATTTATGAGTTCTAGTTAATCTCTTTCATTCCGGCGAAGATTAAGAAAGCTCTAGCGTGATTCGTTCTGTGAGATCTAATTGGTTTTATCCTTTGATTTTATGCAAGCATCTGTCATTCTCTGCGTTTATTGTTGTTAATTATTTCGTCTCTGCTAGGTAGGTCGCGAATATTTAGTAGTTCGGAGTTAATTAGTAGCCAATTGAATCGATCATCCGTAATTGTGTTTTAGATTTGATTAGTGGTAAAGTGATTCATCAGAGTCAAGAGTTTAACAGTCTTAATTCGATAATCATACGTCAGAATTTATCGGTTTTGAATCGGATTTCTCTAGTTCTTAAAGCTGTCGGCTCATTAAATCTATAGAGTGTCTCTTACGGTTGTCAGTCGATTAGAGAAGTAGTTAGTGAAGCGTCTTCCTAATTACGGATAAAATAAGGAGAGATAAGATTGCGTCAGAAGCATCTTCGGTGATCATAACTGGTTTTTCTGCATGAATTAAAGTTATATTTGCATCGAGAATCGGATTTATCTAAGCTAGAGTGGAATTAATTGAAACTGGGATCCTTTCATCATATTTGTTACAATCAAACATCTGGATACCTTTCTTATTTGTTATATTCGAGTTTTTATATTTTAGTCACTTGCCAAACTTATTTTATAGGTGGAAAATTGGAGAAATTCTCGCCAATTCTTTGGGAGACGATTTTGCTTACCGCTATCTGTGCAGTGTGGGCATACTGACCGAGTATCAGATTTATTTTTGGTGAAAACGACACACCAAATATTGGCGCCGTTGCCGGGAATTGGTTTTAAGAAGTAATTTATTTGATTTTTTGTCTGTTTTTTTTTCTGGTTTATGCCTCGTTCTTCTCGTATAGGAGAATTAGTCTTTGATCCAGAAATTAAGAAAACTACGCGTAAATTGACAAAGGTAGCTAAGGAAAGAAAGAAAGGTACTACAATCATGATGGAGATACAAAACGTTGAAAGGAATGGAGGAGCAAATCCACAACCGTTGATTAAAGAGTTGGGTCGTCGTAGGAGCAGCCGCCCTCTGTGTATTGTTCTGCCTACCATCAACCAAAACTCCGAGATCCAGCCTGATTTTATTCAAGTTCTTCCCAAGTTTGGAGATATGCTTGGAGAGAGTGCACATAAACACCTTGCTGAATTTGATTTAGTGTGCTCCACTTTACGCTCACAAGGATTTACCAATGATAATTTGAGATTAATAACCGTTTCTCATACTTTGCATGGCAGGGCTAGAGATTGGCTATTTGATCTTCCTCCTGGTTCAGTTCGAACATGGATCCAGTTATAAGAATACTTCTTACGTAAATTCTTTCCAGAATCAAGAGCTGCAAATTTACGAATGACTATTAGTAGCATTAAACAAAAGAATGGAGAAAGTTTGGCAGATTATTGGGAACGATTCCAACAATTGTGTCGGAAGTGTCCTAACCACGGATTTTCTGATTATCAATTGCTTACTAACTATTTTACCATGGTATGTCTTCTTTTGATAGGAAAATTATTGATGCTGCTTGGGGTGGATCATTAACAAATAAGACGTTGGACGATGCCAAGCAACTCGTCATTGACATGGTTTCTAATGACCAACAATATGAAGACAAGGATGATGATAGATACAAACCTGTAAAAGCAGCGAAGAGATCAGAGAGTTCGAATGTGCACGACAAGATTGATGCTCTAACATCCTTAGTTCGAGAGCTTATAGTAGCACAAATGCAAAAAATTCAATGTCGTATATGTTCGAAAAATGGTCATTATACTGATGCATGTCATATTTTGCAGGATCCTCAACCCGAACAAGCATGCTATGGTTTCGGTGATGCGCAATATGATGCACAAAGGCAGAGGCAAAGACGAAATGATCCATTTTCAAACACATATATCCGGGATGGAGGAATCATCCAAATTTAGTTGGAGTCAAGAGGGACCTAGAGTTTATACACAGATGCAGTCGTAGAGTGGGCAGTATATCCATGTATATCCATACTGACGGGTCAGAACCAAACCTGAATGAAATTGTGAAGAGTTTGGCACAAAGTCAACAAGCTTTCCAGCAAGAGACACGAGCTGCATTGAGCAATATGGGCACACAGATTACACAGCTAGCCACTGAAATGAACAAGTTGCAAGTTTCTCAAGGCAAACTTCCGTCGCAAACAGAGATGAATCCAAGAGGAAGTGTTTATGCAGTCACGGTACAGAGCAGCAAGGAGTTGGTCGAGCACAACATCAAGAATGATACAAGAGAGGAAGTCGAACATGGAGGAATGAAGGAAGATGAAGCCACTCAAGAAACACAAAAATCTAAAACTCATTTGTCTTCCAGGTAAGTGTCGATTCCAATATTTTAAATCCTAAAACACTAACTGATGCACCTTTTCCTTCTAGGTTGATTCGAAATAAGAAAGAAGATGATGAAAAAGAGATCCTAGAGGTATTAAAGAAGGTAGAAATCAACATGCCATTGATCGATGCCATCAAGCAAGTTCCTAGGTACGCAAAATTTTTAAAAGAATTATGTGCTAAAAAAATGAGATATGGAAAGATGCAAGGATCTAAGTAGGGGAGAATGTCTCTGCTATTATTCGAAAGAAATTAGCACAAAAATATCGGGATCTTGGTATGTTTAATATCCCCTGCATTATTGATAATAAGCAAGTTGAGAGAGTCATGCTAGATTTAGGAGCATCCATGAATGTCATGCCATATTCTGTTTATAAGGAGTTACATTTAGGACAATTGAAAGAATCTCGCGTAATCATCAAGTTAGCTGATAGGTCCAATGCATATCCTTTAGGTGTAATTGATGATGTTCTTGTTAAAGTAAATGATTTGATCTTTCCCGTTGATTTCTATATTATTGACATGGATGATTCTTCCTCTGCTCATAAGTCTTTGATTTTATTAGGAAGATCATTCATGAAAATAGCAAAAGCAATAATTAATGTTGATAAAGGCATGCTTAGCTTGGAATTTGATGGAGAAATTATCACATTTAATATTTTTGAATTTATGAAGCATGTTGAGGATCCTGAATCTATATTCATGATTGATATTGTTGATCCTTGGGTTGAAGATTTTATTGAGAATAGTTACAGGGAAGATAAATTTGAGCATATAATAGATAAGAATGCATCATTAGGAAGTGATCAATATCTTTCGAGCAATATGCCCATACTGATCGAGACGAAGCAAATTATGTCATCTTTTATGAGAGACCCAAAGCTGGAATTGTACAATCTCTCATAGTATTTGAAGTGTGCAATTTTAGAAGAAGCTGCCCGTTGTTATCAACAATGACCTCAATATTGTTAAACATTTAAGCAGACTGTAGAAGGAGCCAGATGGTATGCCCATACCGTACGATCCTCCAGATGGACAGCAGTTTACAATTGAAGAGATGAAGATAGCCGAATTTCAAGAGATGAACTTGGCTACTTCCGTCGTCAACTCCTGATCGTACCTCCATGGTGTCCGGCCTTGGACCTTAAACAAGGGCACTACTTGGGAGGCAATCAAAGATTTTCTTTTTTGTTTCTTTTACCTTCTTTTTAGTTTCTTTTTATTTTAATTCATTTTTCTGCATGTTTGGAAGCTCTGCTCTACATGGCATGAATACTCTAGCAGCCCGTCATTCCATCCAAGTGAACCACCACAAGAGCCGAGCACCGAGGCCCCTCACAACCTGCATTCATCGTCTGTTGTTTGTCTAGCCTTCTACTTGATTTGTTCAGGGAAATTTCTATTCTTATTCTCTTTTCTGTTTTGTTGTTCTTTTATGTTTTTTATCTGTTAGTCTCTCTTTCACACAATGAGGACATAGTATGAGGGGAAAGTTGGTTGTTTTCTGTTCGTAGTTTATTTGTTTTTAAAAGAAAAAGAAAAAAAATTATCTTGTTTTGTTTTGTTTTGAGTTATTGGCAACTTCAAGATGGATGAATTGAATATGAGAGATTATGATATTGTCTTGGTTTGAATGGTTGTTTTCTTTTGATGATGAATTATGCAAAAATATCTGTATGTATTCATGGACGATGAATAAGTGCAAGATTGATCAAGATTTTTGAGTTTACTTATATTGTGAGATTTCAGCCTATGAGCAAAAACTTGAAAATGATCCTTATCATAGTTGAAGAGAGTGATGTCTGACTTGATTACTTGATGTCTAGTTCGCCTTATTGTCATAATTGAAACTGCATATGAAATTCTAGCACTAAAGTGATCTAGACAGTTTTTGATCATTATCCCTATATATTTGGCCTGATTTTATACTTCATACCCTCAATTTTTCATTAGTTAGTCTTTTTGTGCCTTAATCATTTTCTTGATCGTTAAAAACTATTAAATATGAGCCTTAACATTTCTTAGTCTTCTTTTGACCCACCAATAATATGCAAGTTTTGTGAATTTTCGACATGATCAGTAGGATTATATTTTGGTGTTCAATGTGATTGAAAATGTGGGAGATTATGTTGGGTTTTATAGAAAAAAGAAAATAAAAGAATGAAAACAAAAACAAAGAAAAGAAAAGAAGAAGAGCAAAGTAAACTGGGAAATAAAGTGAATGAGCGAATGTTTGAAGTTATATGTTGATACTTTCGTTTATTAAGAACGTAAGCTGATGGTACAATGGATGATGTGCAACAATGTTCCATGATGAAGTAAAGGATTGATGAGTACTATACTTGCATATTTTTGGTCTTATAAGCCTATTTTATCATTTTCTTTATCCTACCTATGCACCCAAGCCCCATTACAACTCATCGAAAGACATAATGATTATGCATGAGTTCATTTGTAGTGGAAACAATGACATATGGGCAAACTAATGATTGAAAGTGTCAAGTCATGATTAAATAAGTGAATTCTGCATATTTTCTTTCTTTGAGAGTCATAGAGTGAACTTGGTGAGGTTTGGATTGATCTTGCATGATTTTGACTTGAATGAAAGGTGTTAGCATATTTTCGAATCGAAAGAAGGGTTGGAGGATTGTGGAAGATTGTATTCTAATCCCGACTATGATTTTTATCCGTAAAGTCGTTGTCAATTTCTGTTTTGAGTTTGTTATTTTTCTCTCGTTTTAGTTTTTGTTTTGTTTCCATTTCTTTATGCTCGAGGACGAGCATTGTCTAAATGTGGGGGATTTGATTGAGCATATTTTGACTATTTATTTTGGATGTTTAGTGGCATGTTTTGGATCGAAATAGAGGTTTCATGGTGCACTTATTAATGATTTATGTTTTTATGGTATTTTATAGGGATGATAAGAAAATTGAAGTTCTTGACATTATTTTTTATGAAGTTTTGAAGCATGAAAGAACTAAAGTAAAGTTGTTTTCTGAAAGTTATGCAGTATGCTCATACTGCACTGTTTCGCTGGGACTGTACGATAATGACGTGGATTAAATGGATTTTTGAAGGCTTTGTGATGTCAAACGAAGTTTAATTATGTAATAGGCATCAAATATTGATTTGGGCTTCTTTAATTATTATTTTGAATTATCTAATAGTGTCCTTATTATATTAGAATAAATTGTCCCTTTTAATAGGGGATTAGATTAAATTTTATGGGATTAGAGTAGTTTCTCCTTATTTTAAAAGATGATAGCTTTTATCCCATGATGAAAAAGCGGGAGACCCATTCACACAAAAATAATAATATAGAATTCAATTTGTGTTTTTCCAATTGAAAGTTGATTTTCATTGTTGCTTTAATTTTCGTTCATTACTTTCTTTATTATTATTATTAGTTTGAATTTATTTATGAGTTCTAGCTAATCTCTTTCATTCCGGCGAAGATTAAGGAAGCTCTAGCGTGATTCGTTCCATGAGATCTAATTGGTTTTATCCTTTGATTTTATGCAAGCATCTGTCATTCTATGCGTTTATTATTGTTAATTATTTCGTCTCTGCTAGATAGTCGCGAATATTTAGTAGTTCAGAGTTAATTAGTAGCCAATTGAATCGGTCATCCGTAATTACGGTTTAGATTTGATTAGTGGTAAAGTGATTCATCAGAGTCAAGAGTTTAACAGTCTTAATTCGATAATCACGCGTCAGAGTTTATCGATTTTGAATCGGATTTCTCTAGTTCTTAAAGTTGTCGACTCATTAAATATATAGAGTGTCTCTTACGGTTGTCAGTCGATTAGAGAAGTAGTTAGTGAAGCGTCTTCCTAATTAACGATAAAATAAGGAAAGATAAGATTGCATCAGAAGCGTCTTCGGTGATCATAACTGGTTTGTCTGCATGAATCAAAGTTATATTTGCATCGATGATCGGATTTATCTAAGCTTGAGTGGAATTAATTGAAACCGGATACTTTCATCATATTTGTTACAATCAAACATCTGGATACCTTTCTTATTTTTTATTTTTGAGTTTTTTTTATTTTAGTCACTTGCCAAACTTATTTTAGAGGTGAAAAATTGGAGAAATTCTCACCAATCCTTTGGTAGACGATTTTGTTTATCGCTATCTCATGCTGGTTTGGACATACTTGACCGAAGATTTAATTTGCTTATCGCTATCTACGCAATGTAAGATACCGACCGAAAGATCGATTTATTTTTGGTGAAAACGACACACCAGACATGAAAGCATTAATGATATGTAGGGTCAAAATAGAGGAAAACCGCTCACACCGCCCCACTTCTATAATTTAACGTAACTTCCACGCCTGCAAGACACGTGTCTCACGTTTTAATAAGTGAGCTGTCCGAGATTAATTTAAATTTTGAATGGAATGTACTGAAGAGTAAAATATCGGCGTAATTTGCATTCTCTACTTTTTAGTTTTTATAATTGCTCATCTGTGGTAAATGATCCTGAAGATTAATATTCGAACCACTTCACGTTTGAAATTTTTTTGGCAGTTTAAATTTGATACAATATCTATTCGTGATTAGAGTATTCTCAATCATATTTAAGTAATTATTTTAGATCATTTATCCAACTTTATTAACTGTAGCTTTAGTAGGAATGTAAATAAGATTTTTTTTAAATTTGATAATGTGGTTGTTGGAAGTTTTAGAAGACGAGGGAAGAAATGATCTCCAAGAATATTAACCACGTTTTGTTGAAATGTGCCTATTGGAATTAGAACTAACACTTGAAAGTGGATTTAAACGGTTCCCATTTTTTTAAATGATTAATGTACTTATCCCTTGGATTGTATCTCTATTAGGCTTTAGACTTTTATATTGTTTAGGGAATCTTTTTATTTTTTGTAATGGTTTTGAGTACCCCTTATACTCATGCTTTTTTATTTTATATGGCTTTTAAAAACTACTTCCTCCGTCTCTAATTATGTTCCTGAGAATCTTCGATGGGGATTTTTAATAAAAATCATTAAGTATTTTGTGAGTTGAATGAAGATCTCATATAGTGTAGTATTGAATAATTAGTTGTGGACCATAAATGGTAATATATATAAATAATTGATGTTGTTGGGAGTAAAAAGTAAGGATAATGGTGAGCCATGGATGATAAAAATTAAATAAAAGTATTGTTAAAGATAATAAGTAGATAATATTTGTGAGATAATTTCTATAAATGGAAAGGAAGCAAATTTGGGGAACGTACTGAAAAAGAAAACTAGAAACAAATTTTTGGGACTAGAGGAGTATGATCTTTGGATAAAGATAATATGTTTCAAACTTTTTTAGTCGGTAACAAATAATTTTAAGAGGTAGTCTCATATGATGATGTCCTCACATGAAGATTTCATGTGCATGTAGTTTATACCTTAAATTCCAATTGGGATATAGTCCTTCATGTGCATGGTCTCCATATAGAATCTCAAATAAAATGTGAATTTTATATATCCTCAAATAAAAATATCCTTACATTAGATTTAATCTATTTTTGAATGTATTTCTGGTAGTAGATCCATAATCAAAAAAGTGCTTATGATTGTTCCAGAAGAAATAAAACAAAAGATATGATAGAGCTAGGACCAATTCTGAGGGATTGGAAAAAGTAATGTTTCTTCACAAAAATGGAGTTGCATTTCATCGTTGATTAGCGACGGAATTGAGACGGATTTTTCTGTCCCTAATCAACAACAAATACAATTATGTCGCTAATTTTGGTGTTCTTAGTTGTGAGTTTTCCATCGCTAGCGATGGCTAGGGAAGATCCGAGCAGCTATCGTAGTTTCTTAAGAAAAGAAAAGTTCAGAGAAGGTTGAAAAGTGGTACGCCCGGTTCACCAGGTTCTACCACTGCGGGTTTCAACAGTTAGGGATTCAACAGTAATAGTTATGCGATCAACCCCAAAAGAAAGTCCCTGATTATTGGCGATGGGTTGTCGGGGGTATTTGGTTAAGCTTATAAGTTCTTTAAAACAACTTATAAGCTATTTAGGAGCCTATAAGCTCATACAAAGTGTTTGATAAAATAAGTTCATAAACCGCTTTAACCCGTCCTAAGCAACATCGGTTCACCATAGATATTTCGAGAACTTCTCTTCTTGACTAGGATAGCGCTCTTCCTTCTCAAAGATTTGCATTTTCTTCACTTCTCCCAGCGCTACTCAAGAATCATTCGGGTATCTACTACTCCGGTACCTACTATTCTTTCCGAACCTGGGGCTTCGCTTGCTCGCCCACTTATCCATGCGTTCTTTGGTAGGCAGCATAGCTTGGTTTTCCACTTTCGAGAAAGACTTGAGTGAATTAACCATTCGCTTACTCTTGTATACCGCACTCCTCGTTTTTTTTGTTATTAGAAATCTTTCTTACTTGGGTAGCCGAGTCTTGATAATTCGAATGGGCAAAGCTCTTCCTTCCTTTGGGGATGGAGTTGGGCCGTCTTTAAACAATACACTCTAGTACGTTCGTGTCCCATTTTGATGTGTCACTCACTCGCAAAGAACTCCTTAGAGTTTAGTTACAACTTTCATTTCCTTCTTGCCCAGATGCTCTTGTAAGTAGCTGCCCATGAGCATCATGGCATAGGTAAAAGGGAACAAGGAGGCAAACCCTTATTTCTCTGGGATTGTAGTTCAATCGATTAGAGCACCGCCCTGTCAAGGCGGAAGCTGTGGGTTCGAGCCCTGCCATTCCGACGAATCCAATATGAGTTTCAAAAATGAACATCAAAGCACTCAACTTTAAGTATTGTACTTAACTAAATCCCTTTAAATTTGATTTTGTTCGAAATTCAGCTATCATGAACCAATGTATATTATGTACTTATACATCTCGATAGCCATTTAGTTGAACTTGAATAAATTGTGTTTAGTTGTACTAGAAGTTACTACACAGTATGCATGTGTTGGTCTGGTGGTAGAGTGGTTAATGTTTGAGGTTAAAGATCTCAAGTTCGAGTCCACCATGACCCAACCTTTAAATTTTCTGTATTAATTGACAAAAAAAAATGTTGCTCCGCGGATCACCCATTTATATTATAATATTAGTTTTCAATAACAATAATTTAAAACGATGTATATTTATTAGTTTAGATTATGATTTTTTTTTCATTTTTAACAGTTACTTTTGGTAATTTTATCAAAAAAAAAAATGTAATCACCTATGCTACTTGTAGGGATGGCAATCGACCCGCGGATACCCGAAACCCGCGGGTATTCGCCCGATTATTCGTGGGTTTGGTAAGCATTTCGTACCCGTGGGTATGTTCGTGGTTTAAAACTAGTACCGTTTAGTTAGTGGGTACGAAATGGTTCGCACTACCTTTTCATGAAACCCGTGTACCCGCGAATTGTACCTTGAAAATACCCACGAAAATACCCGTGAAAATACCATGAATTACCCACGAACCCGTGAAACCCTCTAATAACTTATTTTATAAATTAATTAATTTCTAAATTATGGCAACTGAATTTAGCTCATGGCATCTTTTTTCATCTTGAGCGATCTCATGTCATTCACGCAACTTTTAGCATATGTTATTTTGTGACGGGGTTGCCAATGAATTAGTTATTCTATCTTTGGTTCCTTTTTATCTCTTTTAAAAGATCCATTTGGATCTTGACCAAAATACATGAGATGCAAGTTGAAAAGATTTTTTGCAACTTTATAAATTTTTGCGGGTATTCATGGTTTCACGGGTTCATGGTATCCGCTAACCCATGGTATCATGGATCGCGGTATGGTGGGAATCTCTACCTGTCGCTGGTCGCGGCGGTCATGGTGAGGATCATTTTCATGGTATGGAAGTGGTTCAAGACTATCCGCACCTTGACCCGATTGCCATCCCTAGCTACTTGATGTTCTTAATTTATACTCCTTCCATCTTATTCGAAATGTCTCACTAATTTTTGGGTTATTCCATTTTAAATGTTCATTTCTATTTTAAGAAATATTCATCTATTTAAAATATGTGAGTTATACCTATTTTTTATATCTTTAATCACTTTATACTCTTTTTCTAAATATTTGTATTCAAAAAAAAAAATAGAACAACTCAAATATGAGGAGTATCATCGTATCATGTAATCCTACACCTTTATTGCTCAGCAACGTATAGATATATAAGATCTCGTTGTCTGAATTTTTTTAGTAAAAGACAAGAGTAAATGTCATTGACAAAGAGATTTTGATAGAATATCTGATTTAAGGCAATCATAGAAAATAATCTAAAATATTGGGTTGATTATAAACTAATCTTATAGCGTAAAATGCCAAATTTCTATGGTTGGCATTTCACCTCTATGGATGTATATTATTATTATTATTATTATTATTATTATTATTATTATTATTATTATTATTATTTATTATTATTATTATTATTATTATGTGACAAAGAGATTTTGATAGAAAATCTGATTTTAGGCAATCATAGTGAAATAATCTAAAATATTGGGTTAATTATAAAAACAAATAATGGTGTAAAAATCTATTATAATCTACTTTAATAGTATAGGGAACTAGGGCAAATTATAGCTTAAATCCTAAACTATTGGTTTTGTATAAAAAATATCCTAAATTATTACTAATTACAATTAAATACCCAATTTATTAAAAACTAACAAAATTGTCTGAAACTCAATTTCCAACATCGAAAAATTAATCTGACTCGCCCGTGACAACTTTGAAATTTAATAGAGAGAAGTAAAAAACATTTCTTCTTTCCTCTTCTTCTTTAGTTCTTGTCTCCTCATACTCTTTCTCTATTCTCACACACAGAGTCATATTGCAATATTAATATGAATAGGGGACCAGGGGAGGCATGTGGGACATGATGGCTAGAATCATCACACTTCTTTCACAGATCAACAACGCCGCTTCCGTCGCCGCCACAACCACTGTGATCCTCCTTTATGTGCAATTGCCATCCAGTCGAATAGTTCACTTACTTCTTTCTCTCCTGCCTCTACGAGCGCCTCACCACTCTAGACAACTCCTACTCCAACACCCCCTTGTCCTCCCACTATCCCTCATTTCCGAAGCAATGGCGACGACAATAAAATCCCTCTTCCCCTCCTTTGCCACGAAACCCAACAACTTCACTCCTCCATTGCTATCTCCAAAACACTCTGAAGCCCTCTTCCTCCTTCCCCGAGTTGCACCATACCCAGTTGTTCTCTATGTCCAAGAACGAAGCTTTCGGCCAATTCTTTGAGCCCTAGAGGAAATTTTGCGATGTTAGAATGATAAACACTCTTTGGTTTACAATTAACAATCGTGGTCGAACAGTCTTGAACACTTATGTGCTTTTATCAAAGAAATTTGCTGCTCAAATGAGAAAGAGAAGTACGTGGAGTTTTTTCCTTTCTTTTTTAATAAATTCAATTAAAATTTCTCGTTGGCACTGAAGAACCACGTCAATTTTCTAATACTATAAATTTACTTTGAAGACATTTTTATTAATTTTATTATAATTTAAACATTTAATAATAATTACCAATAATTCAAAATATTTTTGATATACAACTAATAATTTAGGAATATGCAATTTAATCACAAATATATACATGAGTTTTGCCAGATGCCAATAATAAAATTAGGGGTGACCATTCGATTTCGGTTCGGATTTTTGCCTAATCCGAACCGATCCGAAAATCCGAATTTTGTGAAAGAAAAAATCCGATCCGAACCGAATATCCAAAAATCCGAATTTTTTATACAAAAATCCGAACAGAACCGAAAAATCCGAAATTATGAAAAAACTGAAAATCCGAAACAAAATTTTGTTAATTCTTATATATATTTATATTAAATTTAAACATATTTGAATAAAATATTATTTTTATATATAAATTATATATAATTTGGGTTTTCGGATTTTTTCGGATTTAAAAAATCCGATCCGATCCGATCCGAAAATCCGAAATTTTGAAAATTTTCAATCTAATTCGATCCGAAAATCAAAAAAATCCGAATCGAATTTTAAATTTAAATTTGATTCGGATCGAATATTTGATTTTGGATTTTTTTCTCACCCCTAAATAAAATATGTTTCTCACATGCATCATTGAACTGCCCAATTCCCCATTTTTTGTTATAAGTTTACAAAGAGTGCACGAGTAACGAGCCGGTAAAGTGATCATCCAAGTTCAACAGCTCAGTTATGTCAATCCCAATTCCTCACCGCCAACTCTTCATCGACGGCGAATGGAGAGAGCCCGTCAACGGAAAACGCCTCCCAGTCACCAATCCCGCCACCGAAGAAATTATCGGTCTATTCCCTAACTTCCTTTATTTGTGGTGTTCGTAGTTTTCGTTTTAGTTCTTTTTTATTTTTTCAAACCAGTTTGTGTTCGAGATTGTATTTTTTTGGTGGGTTTAGTTATTGAACTATGCAGAAAGCGAAAACCCCTAATCAGTTGTAATGAAATGGTGATATGCTTTATTGATCAGAAAGAGAGAAGTTGGCGAAATGTTTTTGTTTATTTCTTATTTATTACGTGGTTAAGTTAAATCTTGTGAGTTGCTTGAGCATGGTACTTCATTTGATGGGCGATTTATGCGTAATTAAGGAACACGGTTCATTTCTTGTTGATTTCTGAATCTTATGAGAGTTGTGCAATGTTTTGAACTTTGATTTCCGTGGTGAGACCTCTAAATTGCTCTGATTTTTCCTTACCTTTTATCTCTAAGAATACAAACAGCACATTTATGTTGAGTGCTGCTTTATTAGATGCTTTCTACTTTGTTGTTTTTGTATTTCAGGGGATATTCCGGCAGCTACGGCGGAGGATGTAAATATTGCCGTGGAAGCTGCCCGCAGAGCACTTAGTCGAAATGGGGGAAAGGATTGGGCATCTGCAACTGGCGCTCATCGTGCCAAGTATTTACGAGCAATTGCTGCAAAGGTCCTTGAGTTTGTATCTGATTGAGATATTTCACTTTAACTACTAGAGCCTTTATGTGACTTAACTTGGATGTTTATCGGTCAAATTAACATATTCACCGATATTCTAAGTTGTTGTGGCTAATGTGCATTATCCGAGACATATGGTTGCTTACCCTATCTGGTTACATGTAGGTTACTGAAAGGAAATCAGAGCTTGCAAAGCTTGAAGCAGTTGATTGTGGGAAGCCATTGGACGAAGCTGCTTGGGATATAGTACGCTTCTAATGCCTGTGCTGGATAGTTTCACCTTTTCTGTATTACTACGTATACTGATTACTATGTAACGCCCAGGATGATGTTGCTGGATGCTTTGAATACTATGCTGACATCGCTGAGGCCTTGGACAAAAAGCAAAAGCTTCCCGTTTCCTTACCCATGGAAACATTTAAATGTCATGTTATCAGAGAACCTATTGGGGTGGTTGGTTTGATCACACCATGGTAGGTGGCTCTTCTTTAGTTGGTTGAATTTTTCTGTGTTTGCTCTAAATTTATATGAAGAGAAGGAATATTGCTCCTTGTTATATTATTTTCCCTTTGGTTAAAGCTATTAAAGTCATGTAAGAATCTCATCTCTAAAGTAGTACAAATCCTTGTCTTAGTTTTTGAGCATTGTGCACGTGTCATTTTCTAAGTATAACTGCATAGGTGATATGTACTTTGTATTGATGATATTTTCTCTGTGAATTTTCTATTTTTCACTGCTGTGGATGCAATTAGGTCAATTTCTGATTTCCATAAATACTCACAGTTGTGCTGATGGTTTATATATCCCTAACTGTATTGAGTATTTCATAATATCGACATGGAGAAATAGTGCTCACTTTTCTGGAACTACTGCTTTGTCATTTCTAGGAATTATCCTATGCTAATGGCAACATGGAAAGTTGCCCCTGCCTTGGCAGCTGGATGTGCTGCAATACTTAAACCATCTGAATTAGCGTCCATGTAAGTCTTCTTCATTGATATTTAGCATACCTGTTCACTTTGGGTATTGAAAATGAATATATTATATTTAATAACCAAACTGACCTAGATATGGTTATTTCCAATATTCCTGTTGAGAAGTACTTATCATATTTAGAATGCTATAATTAAAATACTATATACAGATATACCTTCACCACTAAATAATACCAGTATTTAGAGATTAAAAAAACTATGTAATATTATTATTATATATAATATGTCATAATAATAAGCATTTTTGTTCAGTGGGGTTGTCTTTGCTCAATCCTGTTATATATGTAAATATATTATATATGGTAGATGCATATTAGAATCCTATTAGGATTAGGGTTATAATCCTATTAGGATTAGAGTTATTCACATGTATATATAGGGGTTCTTTTCATTGAATAAAAGGGACTTTCATTCCCCATCTCATATGCTATACACACTTATAACATGGTATCAGAGCTACGTTTCAGATCTAGGGTTTGGAATTTGAATTTTTTGAAATTAGGGTTTTGGGTGAAAAAGGGAAAAGCCACCCATTTGAGTTCGGAGCTTCACCGATTGACACCTCCGGCACAGGGAGGTGCGCCACCGTCCGACGAACCTTCGCCGGCGCGTGTGGGGCCCACGCGCGTGAACAGTGTTTTGGTGAACAGTGCACGTGTGAACAATGTTTCTGTGCAGTGCAGTTTTTCACACGTACAGGTCGCGTCCGTGGTCGGAATTAGCTCCGGCCGATCTGCTCGACTCACCTCGACGCCATGTGTCCGTTTGAGTACTTGTTTGGGTCGCCTACGGTGTGATGCGAGATATGTCCGTTGTTAGATTTGATGTTTGGTGCTCGTGAGCACGTTTGTTAATGAAATTCAATTTGGTTTGTTGTGGTTTGCTCATCTCAACGTTTGTGAGTTGTTTGGATACCGTTTGGGTCAACATCCGATTGGTGTGGGATTGATTTGGGTCGACGTTTGTGTGTTGTCCGGATACCGTTTGGGTCAACATCGATTGGTGTGGGATTCGGATTTGGGTCGACGTTTGTGTGTTGTCTGGATACCGTTTGGGTCAACATCGATTGGTGTGAGATTCGATTTGGGTCGACATTTGTGTGTTGTCCGGATACTGTTTGGGTCAACATCCGATTGGTGTGGGATTCGGTTTGGGTCGACATTTGTGAGTTATCTCGGATACCGTTTGGTCTCGCATCTAATTGGTGTTGGATTTAGTTTGGATCGATTTGAATTATGTTTGAGATTTTGTTGAAATTTAAGGTTTTCGCTCGGTTTATTTTGGGTTAGGATTGATTATCTTTGTAACAAGTGGGCATGATTAACATCTATGCTCCGCTTGAGGGGAGTGTTATATATGTAAATATATTATATATGGTAGATGCATATTAGAATCCTATTAGGATTAGGGTTAGAATCCTATTAGGATTAGAGTTATTCACATGTATATATAGGGGCTCTTTTCATTGAATAAAAGGGACTTTTATTCCCCATCTCACATGCTATACACACTTATAACAAATCCAAAGTAGAGGCAGTGTTAAGTTCTTCTACATGCAACTAGTTGTCAGTGGTCCCTAAATAAATCTCTATTGTTATAATTGCAGTACGTGTTTGGAGTTGGGTGATGTGTGCAGGGAGGTTGGTCTCCCCCCGGGTATTCTGAACGTCTTGACTGGTTTGGGGCCAGAAGCTGGTGCTCCTTTGGCTTCTCATCCTCATGTCGACAAGGTTGATTTTATGGAATTTATTGATATGTTTGTATAGGTTTAGATATTAGCAATCATTATGTGGTGACCGTGATTTCATATTTGATATACAGATAGCATTCACAGGGAGCACTGCCACAGGAAGCAAAATTATGACTGCTGCAGCACAACTTGTGAAAGTAAGTTCGTCTCAGTAATTTATCTTTTGAGTGCATGTGATTTCCTTCGCAAAATTTTATTAAAATATAAATTGTTTCTTCTTTCAGCCAGTTACACTTGAGCTTGGTGGAAAAAGTCCGATCGTGGTCTTTGAGGATGTTGATCTTGATAAAGGTTTGAGCCTTCTATCGATGTGAAAATTTACTTACACAAACTGCCTTTTCAAGAAATGATGCTCACTGTCTTTCTTCCGTGTTTGCTATTCAATCAGCTGCCGAGTGGACTGCCTTTGGATGCTTTTGGACAAATGGTCAGATATGCAGTGCTACTTCTCGACTAATAGTGCATGTAAGCATGGAGAATGATATTTCTGTCCTCTCACTTGCAATGCTCTATAATAAAAAGCTTATATGCTTTAGTTCTTATTGTAAGCTTCTTGCCCGACTTTGTGGAAACATTTCAGGAAAGCATTGCAGCAGCATTCCTCGAAAAGCTTGTGAAATGGTGTGAGAACATTAAAATATCTAACCCCTTAGAGGAAGGTTGCAGGCTTGGTCCTGTCGTTAGTGCTGGACAGGTCAGTTATAATCCGTATTTTATGAATTAGGTAATGTGATGCGACCAGTGATCTGAATCATTTTTGGGTAAAATTTAATCATTTTGGGTAAAATTTAACTCAATACGACCAGTCCCAGGTGGTGGACCTCTCTTGTGTAATTGTGTGAATAGTGTAGGGTTGAAACTCTGTCCATCTCCCCTCCCTCAATTTCGTTTTAAAGAAACAAGAGAGCATATAACACGGTTATTCAACTGTTGTAATTTTACAGTATGAGAAAGTGTTGAAGTGCATCTCGATAGCTAAGGAGGAAGGTGCCATGATCTTGTACGGGGGTTCACGACCTCAGGTACGAGATTCCCTTGACGTTTGGGTGCTCTTGAATCAGCATGCTATGGAATAACTAAATAAACCTTGTTGTGAACTTGCAGCATCTAAAGAAAGGCTACTTTATTCAACCAACTATAATAACAGATGTGAAGACGTCGATGCATATCTGGAGAGAGGAAGTATTTGGACCGGTTCTTTGTGTTAAAACATTTGCAACTGAAGAGGAAGCGATTGAACTGGCAAATGACACCCAGTGAGTTGGCTTTCATGCTGTGTAATGACGATCAACTTTGCAGCCCTCATTGTTTTATCTGAAATTTGTCTCGTGTGAATTGTGTTTTCAGATACGGATTAGGTTCTGCTGTATTGTCCGAAGATCTGGAGAGGTGTGAGAGGCTAACTAAGGCGAGTATCTTCTGCTCTGCAAACTGCACGAGAACCTCTAGAAACAACGATGATCATGAAACGTGTTGATTCTTTGTATTTCTTGCAGGCAATTCAATCTGGCATTGTGTGGGTGAACTGCTCACAGCCATGCTTCTCCCAAGCGCCTTGGGGAGGCAGGAAACGTAGCGGTTTTGGCCGCGAACTTGGGGAATGGTAATGACGATATCCTTATCGTCTCATCTCATGTCTCGTTTCATTCCATTGATTTAGAATGACTAAATTGCCCTCTCTCTGTAATAGGGGACTGGAAAACTACTTGAATGTAAAGCAGGTGACGCAATACGTCTCCGACGAGCCATGGGGTTGGTACAAGTCTCCTTCCAAGCTATGAAAAACCTTCTGCGATCCCAGATTCGAGGGCGTGTGGGGCGATTGATTCGGTATCTTCTGTGAAGCGGAGCATGAAGCTTCCAGAATAGCAAGATTCCTCTGTTGCTATGTAGTGGTTCTACCTCAGTTCGTCTATGAAGTATAGACTTATGCGGAAGTCGAATATCTCATCATTTAATAAAAGTCATGTCATTTTCTGTCTTATATTTCTCTTGCAACAAACATCTGACTTCCGTGAATTCTGATTAATCTAAGGAACCGATGCATGTGATATCAATTTAGTCCAAAGCTTATGTGCTGGTCAGATTAGAGGTTCGGCGAAAATTCCGAAGTGCATTTGGACTGGTTTGGTAGGGATTTGGGCTGAACCTATTATAGTCATTTTGGTTCATAATTTTCTTTAGGAAACTTCAAATTATAACTGGAAAGTCATTTTATTTTACTATTGAAACCATATACAGTTTAGCTATTCTCAGTCTCTCAGATTGTGATTTAATTCGTACAATAAGGATATGCATGAAGAACGTGATATGCTAGACTGTAACTTCATTGGATTTCCACGAGATAAATAACAAGTATTTAGTGACACACCCATACATGATAAAAGATCCACAATATTATTGAATATAAAATAACATTCCAAAAATTGAAAATAGAAGTATTATTTTTGCAAAAGAACTTGTTTCAATTATACAAAATAGTTTTAAAAATAATTAAATATATAGGATTCGGTTAAAATAAAAATCTCTTATCGTGAAAATTATGAAAACTCTTGTATTGAACATAAAATGTTATCATAGTAAGTTATTTTATATGTTCAGTGTAAATATTTTCACAATAAGATATTTTTATTTAAACTCTTTAATATTTAAATATTCATTAGTGTTATGAATAACTACAAATTAAAGTTTCGTCAAGTGTGATAAAAATTCGTGGTGAAAATAATGCAAGAACATATTGTTTGATATAAGCCAATAATTTGTTTTGTTTTTTTGATATTAGGTCTCATGTCACGTCAACATAGTTGTGGAATCTTAGTTTCTTGGCGACATCTAATTATTAGAACGTGTGAGTTTATTAACGTATCAAAAGAGATATTCGAATACTTGATCCAATAATCGTGCATCAGATCAACCGTATCTTTCTATATATATTTTTTTAATTTGCCAGATGTCAATAGCGAATCAGAATATGGATCTTTGCATCAAACTTGCAATTAATTTTGACAAAAAATGTTGTGCGTACGTTTTTTTACAATAAACTCGTACGAATTTAACATATAAAATAAGATGACCATTAAATCAGTATATGTGATTTGAAAGTAATTTTCATCATACACGTACACTGGAGACCAGCCCATTAGTTTTTGTAAGAGTAGGAACATATAGTATAGTCGCAGACTCTCAATGGAATTATTTTCTATAATAGGCAAATTAAAATTAAATCAGAAAACAAAAAGTGTGGGACTATCAAACCCATAAGGTACTCACCTATATTTCTGTACATATAAAATGACACCAAATTATGAAATGTGGCGTATCTAAATAAATAAATCAATTATGAAATATTGCCACCTCGTCGGAATTAAATGAGCGCATTAAGCTCGTCACTGTAACTGGAAATTAAAGATCAAGAAAGAGTTGAAATCTTGGTTTGTAATAAATGCAAAGAATTTTTTGGCTGAAAAACGTCAAAATCATTTTGTAATTCATTAACTGTACTTTAATTGTTATAGTTGTTTTCAAAAAATTTTAACAAAATGATTTACAATCCGATTATTTGATAATTGATCAAATATGCAGCTTAAAAAGTATGTTATTAAAAAATCATGGTTCAAATCACGTCAACAACTTTTGAATTAACTAGTCAAGACGCATCAATAAACGGTGTTACAGCTAATTAACTAGATAAATATGCAACTAAACATTTGAGAATCATTAAGCACTAAGTAGGACTTTTTCTTGACATCATGAAATTCAGTTTGTTTAAGAGAAAAAGAAAAAAAGACAAAAAGTCTATTTTCATAAAGATAAATGCACACACAAATCAAATCAAATTTCATTTTTTTTAATCCACCACTTTAATACTCTGAATCAGATCTAATTCTTAGTTTAGTCAAATTTCAATAATTGTTGACCGTTAGTGACGTAGCTTGAACTCCAATAATTCGATTTCCAGCACTCCAGAAATTTCATCAATGAAATTCAATTTGTTTTATAGTTTGAACAAATTAAAATAAAAGTTGCCATAAAATTAAAATCTTTTGAAATTATCCAACTCAATTTTCAGGTGTATACCTTATCTCTGAAGCATTCACTTTTATAAAAAAATGTGTTCATGGTAATATGCTAGCAATGCATTCTGCCCCACATGCAAGCAAAGTGCCACCCCAATTCTCTAACCTCTCATGAAATTTGAGGTGGAAACTTGCCACCTACTCATACCCCCGCCCCGCAACCCCACCCCACCCCTGTTTGAAAATTACCTGACTGACAGAATTATCTTCAACCGTGTTTAGTTTTCTATATGTTCACTCAATCTTGAAGCACTCTTTTATTGTTCACTTCTTACTGTTTTCAGCTCACATGATTGGTTGAAGATTTCTTGTCCTGTTACGGTGATGCTGGAAATTATCACGTGCTTTCTTAGTAAAATTGATTATTCTATCTTTTGATTTCTGAGTTCTGTTCTTGAACTAATCTGCGAATATATAGCCAACAAAGGTTGTTGAGTGAGTTCAGAGATCTGTTTTTGGTTTTGGGTTTTTCTTTTCTTTTTCTGGTGTTGGAAAGAATGGGGATTTCAGATGAGAGAGTTGTGGCTGTGATCATGGTGGGTGGCCCAACTAAAGGTAACATTTGTTGATTTTCTTTCTTGCTTGTAGCTGCTAGTTTTACTCTATTGATCAGCGATGTTTGATTTTTGTATAACTGTGATTTGATTATGTTTTCGGTGTCCATATAATTGATTTTGTGAGTTCGTAGGAAATAAATTTGAGATTTTTGGGCAATTATGAGAATTTTTATCCCCTTTATGGATTGTTTGGTGATTGGTTTTGGAAATGCAGGGACCAGATTTAGGCCGTTGTCACTTAACACTCCAAAGCCCCTTTTCCCACTGGCTGGGCAACCAATGGTTAATCATCCTATATCTGCTTGCAAACGGGTATGCTGTATATACTTAAAATGCACGTCAGCATATTGTTTATTTCATCATCTAGTGTTGATTTTGATATGTGTGTTAATTAAGTTGAGAGTGTATGAAAATGAAGAGAAAACCAAAGAATTGTGTTAGCTTCTTCATTATTGTGAAGTTGAGAGATTGACTGACTCCTTTAGTGTATGCTGCTCGTGTTAGATACCGAATCTAGCTCAGATCTATCTAATTGGTTTCTATGAGGAGCGTGAATTTGCAATGTTTGTCTCTTCGATATCTAATGAACTAAGAGTTCCTGTCAGGTAATTTTGCTGCTATATGAGATGGTCTTTGTGAATCATTTCCAAAAGTTAGATTGTGACCTTTTTTTTTGTTGTTCCATGTTGAACTTTCTTAGGTACTTGAAAGAGGACAAACCACATGGCTCAGCAGGTGGACTTTATAACTTCAGGGATCAAATCATGGAAGAGAGCCCGGTTCTTATTCTAATTCCATTCTCGCGTTGCTTATATTTCAAATGAACCTTATTATGGCTAATGAGTGGATAAAAAAGACTTCTTTTGTTTTATACACTTTTGAATGTTTCTTGGCAATATCGTTGATAGAGATGTATTCAACCTTGCAGTCTCACATTTTTTGCTGAATTGTGATGTTTGCTGCAGTTTTCCTCTTGCAGAGATGCTAGGTAATTCTCACTTTGTCACTCATCTTTATCTTGGCATCAGTTATGTATAGTATACATTTGATGTTTTTTTGTATGTTTATTGAATTTTTGGTTGATTGTACAGAGGCTCACACAAGCTATGGTGGGATGGGAACCATTTTGGTGATCAAGGTCTGCACCTTTATTGTCCTTCCTGGCCAATATTTAAGCAAATCTTTAACTTTTCTTGAATAGAATTTCACTATACAACGGAGGCTCATGCAGTTGTTTTATCCTCTGCAGGTTTCTCCGGAGTCAGCAAACCAGTTTGGGGAACTTGTAGCTGATCCTGTTACAAATGAATTGTTGCACTACACGGAGAAGCCTGAAACTTTTGTATGTGAAAGTTCTGAGATCTGACTTATTGTTAATGTCTTTGATACATGCTCAGTCACTCAAATCTTATCCAACTCTGTACAAACAGGTGAGTGACCGAATCAACTGTGGTGTGTATATATTTACCCCTGACATCTTTACGGCCATTCAAGGCGTGGCCTCCCAAAGAAAAGACCGAGGTAATTGATACCTTGGTATAATGAGGTGTATGTTCATAGTTTATTTAATGTATTCATTCTTCAAATTTTACAGCTACCTTAAGGCGTGTATCTAGCTTTGAAGCACTTCAACCAGCAAACAGGTAGAATTCTGCATTGTGAACTTTTGATGGAAAAATGCAAAAAAGTTTTCTTCAAATTTAAATTGTTTTGCTAGAGAATCTGTCGATGCCCTCATTCGTGCCATATTCAAGCTGTATTTTATCATTTTCTTTCTGATGCCAATTCATAAACAGGAGTCTCCCGTCAGATTTTGTAAGACTGGATCAGGACATTTTATCGCCACTTGCTGGAAAAAAGCAGTTATATGTTTACGAAACCACGGATTACTGGGAGCAAATCAAAACTCCTGGGTGAGCTAAACATGTTGATTTACTTCTTCCTCTTCCACATCTCTTGTGCCATTGGATCCTATCTCATGGGACATGGTGTTGTGCAGAATGTCTCTGAAATGCTCGGGTTGTACCTCGCGCAGTTCAGGCGCACCTCACCACATCTCTTGGCTAGTGGAGATGGCACGAAGCAGGCTGCAATATCTGGCAACGTGTATATTCATCCTTCAGCAAAAGTTCATCCAACTGCTAAGGTAGGCTGCAATTGATATTGTGTTATCTGTAGATTTTATGCATATTCTGTCATTTCTGATTCAACGTTCTCTTCTATGAAAACAGATTGGTCCCAATGCTTCGATCTCAGCCAATGCTAGGATCGGAGCTGGTGTGAGGCTTGTCAACTGCATTATTCTTGATGATGTCGAAATCAAGGTACTAATCACTCAAATTTCTGGATAAATTTTGTATGTCTGAGTATTTATACTCATTTATCCTATCTTTTATAAGGAAAACGCGGTGGTGATTCATGCCATTGTTGGATGGAAATCTTCCATTGGAAGGTGGTCAAGAGTCCAGGTATGTCTAAGAATTTATTTAACACAGTTACGCATTTTCTCGTGTTTTATTTTCCTTGGCTGTGTTGATGAAGGTCCGTCAGATGTGATCTCTTACTCCGTGCAGCACGTCTGTAATGTCTATCTTCCATTTTTCAGGCATCGGGAGATCACAACGCGAAGCTTGGGATCACCATTCTAGGTACTTTCACCTTTCTTATTTCTTCTTTCAACGAGCTTTTCTCCCTCGTCTTTCGTCCCTAGCTTATGCACAAGTTGTGAAGCAGGTGAATCAGTGACAGTAGAAGATGAAGTTGTGGTGATCAACAGCATTGTTCTTCCAAACAAGACTATGAATGTCAGTGTTCAAGAGGAAATTATACTGTGACACAATAGCCCATGTTCATATATAATATTTATGTGACATATTGTTACATTTTTCAACTTTTAGATGCTTGAATTTCCTTTTCTTATCAATTATCCATATCTGTACATTGACCACTTATTACAAGAAGGTTTTTTTAAAACCAAGTTGGGGTAAGATCTCAGTCTCCATCCTTCATATTTTGCCCTATTGCTGATAAATCGCCTAGTAATGATTTAAAAAATGATATCTAAACACCTTTCTTTGTAGAAAACAGACGTTTTTCAATGAAATTGAAATTTATTGAAAACTCAATTATGAACATCAAAACAAGTATTTATAATCCTAAAATGAACTCTATTTCGATAAGGAAACAAAATCCTGAAGGAAAAATAACTACGGAAAATTAACTAAGATATTAAAATGGCCGAAAAAAGCCTGAAAAGATGGAACTTGGGCTAGGAAGCCAATATGTCAAGTCAAAGTTGCAAGTCTTGCTTGTCTTGTTGTTCTGCTTCCAATAACATAACAATTCCAAACTCGATGCCAAAAGTTATGTTCGTTTCATATCTTGCCGATGACAGACCTTCGCTTGATCCTTAACATCCCAAATGAAACAAAGTATTCCAAAACAATAACATCTCAATATCACAACATGAGTTACAAGGAAGCAAGATCTATGAGTTTATTCTGGTACACCATATCCTCACTCAAATACCATTACATCTTACACATTGTAGTGAGCCAACAAAGACATGCAATCTCAGACAGACAAGTCAGTGAACACATCTATGGAACATAGAAGCTTCATGTTATGTCTCTCCTTCAATTAGTTCTTCTGTGGATCAGCAAAGAAGCTGTTGATGGCCGGCATTATCTCAGGCCGCTTGTTACGAACGAATTTTCTGAGTGCATGCTCCGAGTACTTCTGCCCCTCCTCAAAATTCTCCAACACTCCGGCAGCCCTACCTTGCTTGTTCACCCTATTCACAATTACCGAGGTTTCAGGTAACCAAATTCAATTAGATATGACCATTTGTTTGATTTATCTATTTGAACAAGCAAAATGATGAACAAGATATCTCCCTCAACTTGAAACTTTTGAGTGAATTCCCACACGCAGTTACATTAGAAACACAAGAAGAATTCTCAGATTTTGCAGATGGAACACTGCTGGGAACAAAAGCAGTTCGCGTGCTTGCAAAGACAATGTCGCGACTGAGCAGCACATGATATGATGTTTTGTACTTCAACTAGGATTTACTTCATTATGTGTAGTGTATACACTTAGATATAGATGACAATCAAGAAATTGCAAGAACCATTGCGTTTGAAACATGTCAAATTACACAATTATTCCCTGCAACAAGCAATCAAAAGACAAACAAAACAACTTCATCTTGATAAATTATTCAATGAAACTCTGAAGGCTGAATTCGAGCTCTTGAGTCCAAACTGCAAGAAAAAAAAAAAAGCAACCGCAACTTTTTTCTAAACTTCCCAGTTAGCACTAGCAGTGGTCAAACTTCCAAAATTAAGCCTCTGATTTATGTCCAAGCATTAAAATAATAATAATTTTATTTCTTCTCCCATAATCCTACACATATCTTATGATCACTATACATCCAAGCAAAAAAGAAGTTCAATTTCGTCTATAAACAACTTCTTTCATAATCTCTCATATATACATGCAAGGAAAATATATATCTACAGAATACATATTTGTAGAGAGAGAGTACCGGACTTCAGGGTTGATGCAGATGTTGCGAACCAGCTGGAAGCTGCAGATGCCCACAGCAATCCCCATAGCTGCAAACAGTGGATACACCTACACATGAACACATACATGAAAATCCCCCTCAAATTATACACCTGAGAAATCTTTTCCAGTAAAACAATTCAAAACAGCAAAAAACAGAAACAATTTTGACATACCTCAGGTCTGATCCAGCGGCTGCCACCCATTTTAAGGATTTTTCTCTCTCTATTTTCGTGAATTTCAAGAGTGGAGTGACCAGCAAGAGGAATACAAGGAATTGGACTCGGGTGTGCTTCTACATTACTTTATTCAAAAAATTAGTTTTTTTAAACGAGCTGTTAATTATTGCTACATACTGTAGTTCCCACTTGTATGTATTATTACAGAATAGATAAGGTTTCTTGTTATTGGAGAAGACGAAAACTGATTGGTTTGTTGGTTGGGGAGTGGGTAAATGTGGGCCCACACTTGGAACCAATCAGAAACTGACGCGTGCTACCCACGACAGTGATTAATCCTTTCGCTTCATAGTTAAACCTTCTTGTTAATAATTTAACTTACAATGTTCATTCATATTATCCATTTGTTTATTCTTACTACTGGAATTATGCTTTTCTGATAATAATATCTTCCCTTACAAAAGAATTATTATGGGTCCAGGGATGAACCCTTTACTATTGCGGCTGACCTTCCCATCTTTTCTTGCTTATTCTCGTAATATGATTTTGTAATATGAATGTCAACAACGAAATTCAGCATCTCCTTTAGTTTTGTCAATTTAGATTTCGAACATATGTTACCTATCAATGTGAATTTAGAAAAAATAAAAAATCAATTTAAGATCACAATGTCAAAACTATAGATTTAAGACTAAAAAGATCATGTATTTCAGTGTATTGATTTTGAATGAAACTACAACATGGTAAGAACTAAGAAGGATCTATTAAAATGTAACAAATGATTTATTAAATTAATCAAAACATAAAGCCTCAAATTGTTAGTATCAATCATTCAAATTTAAAATTGATATATTCTTATTCCTCATCTCAAATTGATAGATAATACGATAATACTCTCTCCGTTCCATTATTATTTGCTCGTTTTTCTTTTTGGGCTGTCCCATTAAGTTGTCCCGTTTTCAAAAAAGAAAATACATTTTACACTAAAAAGTGCCTCGAATTTCGTATCATACATTATTTTACATACAAAACATAACTCTCTTTAATCTACGTGTAAAAAAGAAAGAGCCATGAATATTGGGACGGATGGGGTATATCTTTTGGATCCTAAATTGATATACCTAATTTTAAAATAAAATCTATAAGGTATATATCTTGGGAAAATACATAATTTTAACCTAATAAATTGACATTGTGATAGTTTTAGTCTAATAAATCAATAATCTTTCAATCAAGAATAATGAATTGATATTGTGACAATTTTAACCCATAAATGATTTTTGACACAAAAAAACACAATCGGCATCGGTAAAGGACTTACGAGCTACATGTTATTTTGGTGTCAATTTGTACATTTAGACCCGAAAAATTATTTATGGGCTAAAACTATCACAAAATCAATTCATTATGGTTAATTGATATATTTATTGATTTATGAGGCTAAAATTGTCACAAAAACAATTTATTATGCTAAAGTTGTTTATTTTCCCTATATTTTAAAAGAACAACACTAATATTGAAGTTGAATCTTTCATATATCTATTATCTCTATGTAAACAGATTTAGAAGTAACTTGCTGACATTCATTTATACACGTAGCAATATCTTTTTTTATTTAATTTATGGAAAATCCACAACCGCTATCTTTAGTGCGCACTAGGTAAATTCACGTTCCTATAGAATAACCTACAAACATAGGATAAATAAACCATATTTGAAAAACTAAACAATACCCCATTTTTTATCACATGGAGATTGGGTTTGTAGCGTACACTTTATTCAAATATTAATAAGTGTCCTAAAATTCACTAAATTTGCAACACTAGTCACTTTTCAGTTCATATTCATATCTATGTCTTCTTTTGGCCATTTCTCATTCATATTCTCCTCCCCCACTTCTTAGAGGGTTTGGCTGAGCTTATAAGCTCTTTAAAACATTTTATAAGTTGGGTTTTATGTTGTTTGTAAAGTGTTTGCGAAATAAGTTCTTAAAAACATTGTTTGTGAAAATAATTTCCAACAGCTTTATAAGTTTCCTAAAAATAAGTTGGAACATCCTAACTTATTTTTCATAAACTTATAAGCAACCACTTAATTTACCAAAATAACCTTATTATAGTTTATTATTTTTACACATACACTATCGGTTCACTTCTCGTCAATTTTATCTCTAACTATGTTTTTCTCTCTAATCGACGATTCTTTCTCTCAAGCTTATAAGATCAATTATTCAAACACTTTAACAATTTATGCTTTTTAGACATTACCTATTATGTTCTTGAAACATCTTATAAGTTCTTGGAGCTTATAAGCTCTCTAAAATAAGTTTAGCCAAACACCTAGGGGTGCTTAAAGCAGTATCGGTTTTCGATTATTCGAGAATCAAAAAAGTCGATTATCGGTTAATCGATAATCGATTTTTCGATTTCGATTCGGTATCGATTACCATTTCAAGTGAATTTCGGTTATCGGGTATAACCGATTAACCGACGGTTATACCCGATTAACCGAAATTAATTAATTAATTAATTAATTTAATTATTAAGTAAAAATTATTTAATTTAATGTTATAATTTCTGTAATATTTGAAATAATCTCGGTTATTTTCGGTTATTTTTTTTTATTTTGTATATTTTTTTATTTTTTAAAAAAATTAATTTTAATTTTGTTAATCGTAACCGAACTGGCAGATTAATCGGTTAACCGATTAACCGATTGAGTATCGATTACTGATTATTATTTTAGGTGATTTGGTTTCGGTTAAACCGAAACCGAACCGAATCTCACCCCTACAAACACCCCCTTAGTCTTAAGCCTCTTCACTTCTTCCCTTTCTATCTTTTCTCTGATGCCAGACTTATCTATCTCTTCAGATAACGGACGTGGAAACTATATTCTCTTTCACCAAGATCTCTCTCATTTCTCCCTTTCTTCCAATCAAGGATGCCGAAGCCAATGCAATGTTAGAGCTACGTTGGACGACACTAGACTGTCGTCGACCTCGATTCCTCAAATAGCACCATTTGGAACGACACGAGACTGGAGCCTTTTGAACCGACGACAATTGGGACATCGATTACTTTTGGGCTGATCATCGATCATCCTGTTGTCGAAAATTTTACACCATTCCACTATCGTACAACGATGAGATGAAGCAGCCCTTCATTTCATACTTTTTCACTGGGAAATCGTTTGTGGTCAACGAAAATATTGATATAAAATAGAAAGGCTTTTGTTTTCTTTTATTTGATAATTAGAACAGAGCAGAAAAAATTTAATTATTGTGGAGTTAATGGTATTGTGGAGGTTAATAAGCAAAGAGTATTTTTTGAGGTGGTTTACATAAATGGAATAGAAAGAAGTGTGAAAGATGTACAAAAATGAAACTAGTTTCCATAAGTATTTTGGTTGGTTGAATTGTGCTTAAAATTATTGTCCTTACAGATGTCAAGATCTCATTCCGAACTAGATGAGCCCGTACATAAGTTTCAATATTCCTATGTTAGTGGAAATGAGGATTCTGGTACAGAGATTGTCGCTCACCATTTAAATTATATCACAATGTTAAAAAAAGTTAAATATTACAACCTCATAACATTTATCTTATATTCTTTGAGTTTGATGAGATTTCAATATACAAAATCCATCAATAATTGAGTTTATATTTATATTTTAATAAAATTTCTTTCAATATAAAGTTCTTTAACGTAAACTTTAGAAATCCATTGGTTGCGATTGAACTTGAACCGAATGGGAGAGAGCAATATCAAGAAACACTTGAAAGATGAATATGACACAAAATGAAACACTCCAAAAGCACAATATATGCTGTTCAAAATAGGATATGACTTTTCTTATATTCTTTGAGTTTGAATGATACAACGTTTCATAGGATATGTTTTCGTATACAAGGTTTCATCTACCTAAATAATAATAATAATAATAATAATAATAATAATAATAATAATAATAATAATAATAATAATAAAATAATAATAATAATAAATTCAAAATGAATCATAATTTTCAATCTTCTAAATTGAAAAGAATGAATTGCAGTCAAAGTTTGGCTGAATTTACACTTCAGTTCCTCATTGCATAGATATGATAAAACTAAAAAAAATTTATAATTCATGACACTCCATTATAAATAAGAATCAAATTGTAGAATAATATAATAATACACAAAGTTTAAATGATAGAATATCAAGTTTCTTATTAGAAAATAAAAATTGCAACACATATATACAAGTGAAAGTTGTATAGTTCATCATAAAAAGTAGTTGTAAATATACTTTTATTGACGTATTAGATCATTTATTAGAAAACTTAGCACAAATAATAACAAAATGATAATCAACTTAATCTTTCTATAACATAAAAACGATATTTTTTAATTCAAAAATACGTATAACTACCAAACAATTTTTAAAATCCATGGGGTTCCAATGCCCCACTTCCCACTGGGTTCTCCAATGACTGCAGCTCGCCTTGTTCCACTGCCAGCGACCTGCTGCATGTGCAGCGACGACAAATGATGGTAGTGATGACAATGAGTTCTCGCATAAAGATTTGAGGAAAAAAGAGAATGCGGTTTTGAAGAAGCTAGAGGAATCGGGAAAATGGTGGCTATGGCGATGATTTACGGTGAAGTTCGTCGAAAATTGAAGAAGGAAGCGGCAAAACTGACGGAGTAGGATAGGGGAGGGAGAGTGAAACCCTTTAAAGAATATTTATACTAATACCAAGAAACCTACATATATTTCAAACAAAAATATGCATATTACAAGACAAAATATAGATACTACAAAATAGAAATGTGTACTTACAAGTAAAAACATGCAACTACAAAATAAAAATATGTATACTACAAAATATAATCATGCATAATATTTCAAAGATAAATGTAGCATTCTCGAGCAAATTTGTGTAACGATAAAGACAAATATACAAATAAACACTTAAAATAATGTATTTTTATGATAATATCATTGTCTGTTCTAAGATTAGTCTTCAGATCTCCAATTTAATAGTTGAGATTGATTTTGTTTCCTAATCCAAGATCTATTGTTGCAGAATCCTGACGAATTCTTCTCTCTCTCTCTCTCTCTCTCTCTAATCTACTACTCACCCACATTTTCTGTTTTCTCTTTCGGAAGTTGATAGGATACGACCCAACTACTAGGCCCAAGCATCAGACCCAATATAAATGGGCCCCGACATTAAGCTCGGCCTATGTGAGTTCGGCCCGAAGACTCTCGACCAACTACAACTCTAATCGCAATTGGAGCGTAGAAGATTGGATGCATATCTAAAAGAATCCTTATGAGAAGACTTTGTATTAGAGTCAAACTCAATTTGAATTAGAGTCAAACTCAATATGGTGGTATATAAATAGAGGCTAGATTAGATGGAAGAGATCATCTACACTCTTTGTAATCGCTTCTTACACACTCAATACACATATACTCTCTTGCTCCGTGGACGTAGATCTATTTCAATGGATCGAACCACGTTATCTCCTTGTGTTCCTTGCGCATTTATTATCCTACGAAATTAAGATCGATCACTGGCGCCGTCTGTGGGAATAAAAATTATGTGCTTTCGATCCACTTTTTCTTAAGTAACAATCACAACGATGAGGAACACAAGAAGCGCTACATCAAGGGCCGTTACCGGCAACAATAACGGCGGCAGGACGCGCCAAACGCGGCCTGGGAAAAGCCCGATCAGAGATACGACCCCCGAAGGGCACGTTTAGAGCCTGGATGAGCGAGGCCACCCTGTCCTACGTGAAGAAGAAGATTACTGCAGCGAAGCAGGTCATAACAGCAACAGAGAAGAACCCCAAGCACCTCAGTTGAACCTCGATGAGGCGGTTAAAGGGTTCCTCGAAAAGAATAAGGAGAGCTTCCTCCAGTACCTCAGCCGAGAACAAGGTCGGCATCGTCATGAAGTAAAGGACGCCGAAGCCTCATCAAAGCACGAAGCGGAACAGCCAGGTGAATCCCCCAGCCTCTAGATGATAGGCACTCGTGTTGCAAATAATACCTCTACGCGAGTCGGTTTCTAAACTGACGTACAAGGGATGAGCAACGTGGGGCAGGTCGTCATGATCACCGCGAGGTCGATCCCCATAATTACGAGTCCAGCCGACGAACTCGACATCGCTCCCCGAGGGACGGGTTCGATGAATACGGGAAAATTATTACCCCTTTCTCTAACGAGATACTCGATACCCCTCTCCGGACAAGTGCAGTACTAGGGTATCGCCCTATGACGGATGCGGGATCCACAAAACTTCCTCTCTCGGTTCAATACAACATGATCAATCGTCTCAACACCATCCACATGTGCAAGCTATTCCGGAGTTCTTTGTGTAACGACCGGCTTTAGGATTGACGGTGACCCACGCACCAACACGAGTCTTTTCGGTGTGCTTTGTTCTCACTCACACACCCCGAGAAAACTTCGGGTCACCCATCTCACAATTGCTCCAAGCCAAGCACGCTTAACTTTAGAGTTTTATGAGATGGACTCAAAAGAAGATGCATCTTGTTGGTATGAGTGGCACATATCAAATCCTTTAAGCTCTCCTCAAATATGCAGTCCCATACCGCATATCCTCGAATCCCCTCATTAGGTGCGTTTGGTTCATTCATGTACCCTTCGCTTTGAAGCCTTAATCGAGCCGCCTCCTTGTCCATGCCCTCGCACCGCGATCACTCCGCACTTACGCCAGGCGCCACATGCCCACCAACTTCCGCTTGGTTGGTCCCGAACCACACCGTCTTGGGTGAGGTTCGGCTCGACACGGCCCAACTACTAGGCCCAAGCATCAGACCCAATATAAATGGGTCCCGACATTAAGCTCGGCCTATGTGAGTTTGGCCCAAGAAGACTCCTCGACCAACTACAACTCTAATCGCAATTGGAGACGTAGAAGATTTGGATGCATATCTAAAAGAATCCTTATGAGAGAAGACTTTGTATTAGAGTCAAACTCAATTTGTATTAGAGTCAAACTCAATTTGAATTAGAGTCAAACTCAATATGGTGGTATATAAATAGAGGCTAGATTAGAGGGAAGAGATCATCTACACTCTTTGTAATCGCTTCTTACACACTCAATACACATATACTCTCTTGCTCCGTGGACGTAGATCTATTTCAATAGATCGAACCACGTTATCTCCTTGTGTTCCTTGTGGATTTATTATCCTACGAAATTAAGATCGATCAGAAGTCTCTATCTCTCAATTGAAATCAATAGATCTTGTCTTAGTACTGCTCAATCAGATTGCGTTTGAAATTTGAAGCTTTGAGATGAGAAAGGGGCATATCTGAATAGTCAGGGCCCAGCCCATACTATTTAGTCCTTTCTTTATAATTCCAGATGCCCCAACTTCCATTCTTTCTGATATTGATTATTTCTTTTATTTTTTGAGATTGGACTCATTCTATGGGGATTCACACTAAAATCGTTTATTATCCGTCAGTATCGTTCAATACATCCTAGTTTAACAATAACATATTTTATGAATTTAACTCAAAAAATGTTTAAGGCCAAATAATGAAATACTAATTAAAATACGGATGCTAAAGGAATTAGCTCTCCTGCCAATATGACATTACTACATCGACATTGTTTTTCATAAAATAAATTCGCGGCACGCTGGATAAGGGAGTGATTACGATTCTAAATCCACAATACTTAGATTGGAGCCCTTCAACTATATTGGGCCTTCATTGGATGGACTTGTGCTCTTTCAGCCCAACAGTCGAGGCCCAGAAGACCAGACTTGGTCTAAGAAATAGGAGGAGACTGAGTGTGCGTGGAATTTAAATTCCCTACTAATTTTCAAAGGAAAAAAATACACAATCTAATAAATTGATTTTGTGATAATTTTAGCATAATAAATTAATAATACCTTAATCAAATCTAATGAATTGATTTCATGATAATTTTAATCTGTAAGTGATATTTCAACGTTGAAAAATACAGTTGGCATAAAAAGTAACATATAACCTATAAGTTATTCCCAACGATGTTTCTGACTTGTGTTTTCTATATATCATTTTTCGGTGCCGACTATGCTTTTTGGTGCCAAAAAGTACATATGGGCAAAATTTATCACAAAATCATTTCATTAGGTTTGATTAAGGTACTATTTTATTAGGCTAAAATTATCACAAAATCAATTTATCATGCTAAGATGGTATACTTTCCCTTTTCAAAATGGTGACTCTTCTTTTTTCTTTTCTTTACTTCAAGGTCATAATGGGAAATAATGGGCTGCAATGATTATTTTAAGCTATTTTGGAAAGTGTTATGGACGAAGCAAAAGTTTTCTGTAAATCCAAACAAAATATTGCATTCAAGATTCTGTAATTCAATGTCTTATTGCGTGATTGTGTGGAGCTAGTCATGGTTAAATAAATTAGAAATGCGATTTGATACTACTAGATAATTTGTTCCTTATAATTCATTCAAAATAAATAAATTAATAAATAGTAAAATATTACTCCGTCAATACTCAAATAAGTATTACGTTCCGAGAAATAGTAAATATTACTCCATCAATTAATACTCCACAATTAAAAAAAAATTATTTAAAAATGATGCAAAGTTACCAAACTATCCTAATTTAGTTTTTCAATACTACTATAACTTTATAGACTATTCATATTTCCATAATAATTAGAGTTAAAAAAAATTATACATCCCTTTTATTTGAAGATGGAGGAAGTACTCCAAGATATCATAATCAGTCCTACATTGCATATGCCATTTCTTACATTGCATATGTCCTTTCATAATTTATCCTACATTGCATATGCCATAATTACGTCCTACATTGCATATGCCATAATTACTCCATCCTACATTGCATATTTATGCCATTTGACATTATAATTACTCCTACATCGCACATGCCAATTATTTCACTAAATCACAATTTTACAAGAGAAATAGTCAAATGACTGCTTCTTACCTATTAAATGCTATTCTATATTTATCACTCACGACAGCACTATATAACAAGGTGCTCATTTCAAAACCTCCAACACAAATCGAAATCTCATTATATCCACATAACAACAATGTCCTCCTCAATTTCTTCAACTCTTATGATCGTTTTCATTCCCTTCATTTTACTCTTATTCTCAACACCCCACGCCGCCTCTTCTTCTACCTTAATCAACAAAATTTGCGCCTCTACTAGAAAAGATTTCAGCGTCAAGTTATGCGATCAAGTACTTCAGTCCGAACCAAGAGTAGCCTCCGCGACAAACTTATACGACCTATCGGTCGGGATCATAAAATCAGGAATTTCAAGGTCGAAACGTATCCGTCGACACATCAAAAGCCTACTCAAGAAGAATAGCACAGATCCCAACATGAAGGGCGCCCTCCAAGAATGCAAATCGTCGTATGATTGGGTTATAGGGTCGCTCAATAGTGCCCTAGCCGAAGTGAACCAAAAAGTATACGACACGGCGACGTATGATCTTCTTCTTTCCGGTACGGATTGCATCCGAAATTGCGAAGAAGTTGTGGCCTCAAAAGTAATTAAAGACAAAATTATTGTACGAGGTAACAAACTTGTGCAAGTATTTGGGTTGTCCGCATATGAGGCCGTTTGTAGGCTCCCATAAATTCCTCCAAATTAACCGCGCAAACCACGTAGAGAAACTTATTCGTGGGTGTTTAGTTGGTGTTTGTGGTTATGTTTATGTGTATTTATCATGTTTGTTGAAGATGGAGATCGGTTCAATAATTGACGATGAATATACATTGCAGTGCAATTAATTTTGTATTTGTTTGCTAGGGTTTTGCTTGACTAGGTCTCAAAGAACAATGATACATACTATTATAGACAAAAATAAAATTGAGATTTGAGAGGAAATGCGGAATTTCAAAGGATTTTATTTTGGCAATTAGCGTGTGTTTATGGGAAGACGAATCAATCAGTATTTCTATACTACAGCATTATTTTATTAAAATGAAGTATATAAATAAATAAGCAATAATTATAGTGCAGTAGATTGTATATTACCAAGTTGTAAGAATTTCTTATACGTGATTTTAAAATTAGAAAATATTTGCTAATATAATATTTTACATTTCTTTTGATAAATTATGTGCTAATATAATATTTACATTTCTTTTGATACATTAAAGTTATATCAGATATGATCAACAAAGTATAACAGTTGATGTATCGAAACTAGTGTACTGACCATATACGGTGATTACTGTGTTACACCCATGGCGATGGATAAGCAGTACCTTAAAGGCCATGTTCGATAGCTAAGATAAGGTCTACTAGCTAGTAAACATATCTTCCCTTAACTACTTGTTTGGTATCCTATATTATTATGCTGTCAGGCCTGAGTTTTAACCAAGCTCGTTCATAAAATATTGTTCCTCTTTGGACTAAACATCTCGCTGATGCCCTCTGAAATGCGGGATTTCTTCAACAGTACTACAGATTAATAAAATCCATGACTAAATTACTCTCTTCTATAGCCCTTGGTTCTGATTTGTTTAATGAATTTGGCATCTGTTGTATGGAAATAGCTTGCAAATAGTAATAAGAATTTGCATTTGGATGGACTGAACATATAAATATTGTGTTGATAAATACTTTGGTGAGTTTTTTTAATGAGGAAATTCATAGTTGCTATTTCAGATAAGCGTTGAGTAAATCCCTTAATATTTTGCTGATTTGGGCTTTAAAGTTGAGTTCACTTGGCGTATGCTCAAGCTCAATAATTCACTCACTTGGATAGTTATCAACAAAGCAAGCTTTAAATCCTCGTTTTTGGAGACCTATTCAATGATTTACCAAATACTACAAACTACTAAAGCGAGATAATGGGATCCATGTTAGCTAATTAAGCATTTGCAGACAGCTCTATGGCTTGCCGTTTGCACACAAAACTGCCGCCCTCATCTCTCGCGGGCAGAATGCTCATCTGCTTCGGAAACTTGCTTCACCGTCCACAACTACTGCGAGACCTATTCGCAGATGATATACCCGATCCTCAATAATTAAGAAATTTATAAAACGTAGATAGCATAAATTATTTGTTTATTATATTAGTTTCAAATCTAGATTAAACAACAAATTTATAAATTTAAACTTATGACAATTTAAAACGGACAACCTTTCATCTGATAGTTTAATCTTTCGCCCCAATAGTCTAACCTTTCCTCTGATAGTCTAACAGTAACCTTTCATCCTGATAGTCTAACCTTATTGTTTATTTTCAATTCGTATTGTAGTTTATGTTCTTGCTTGTTTCAATTTTGTATTCCAATTGTTGCCATATTTTCTATTGTATGTTTATTTGTAGTTTTTTCAGCTTTTCAAAATTTTCTTAATAATTTAAGTTTGTTTTAATAATTTTTAGTTAAAATAATTATATTATGACTATAAAATAAAATAATTATATATAATGCGATAATGGAGAAAATGTTAAGAGTATTAGGGGGAAATATTTGGATAATGGAGAAAATATTAGATTATCATAAAAGGTTTGAATAATGGAGAAAATTTTAGACTATCAGGGAGAAATGTTTATTTTCGGACTAACATTTTCCCTTGATAGTCTAACATTTTCTCCATTATCCAAATCTTTACTAAGATTGAAACAACGACGAATAGTCAGACAGTCAGATTCATGGATCTGCACTGCATCAATTTGTTTGTAGTGTCTCTTGAAGAGCCAAGTGACCCCTGAGTAAAAAATGCAATAGTTCAGTTGTATTCTTTATTTTTTTTTTGGGTTATTCATTGAACAAGTCAGAAGTCTTTGATCATCACAAAACCAATATGTGTAAATTGTTTTGTATATTGGGTACTTGACTTGTTTGCGGCATAACTTCCTTCACTGCAATTCTTATACTATCATCAGAGGTTGTTTTGGGAGAATTGTCGTTGCAGGTGGAGTGGTTGAGATGTATGGAAAAAATAGACATATTTTAGGATCCGATTATCATTTTCAAATTGTAAGGTTATAATTATAATTTTGTTACTTAATTTAGATTTAGTGAACCAAACAAATTAGTAAGGACTACTATCCATATTTTATATTTTATCTACCAAACAACAAGATACAATATCAATCTCATGTTATCTACAAAACATATATTATTCTTATCTATATTGACATATCTAAACATGTCTACCAAACGAGTCCTAAATATAATTCCTAATTTAAACTTCAAAAATAAATTTCAATTCTTAAATTTCTAATTTACAAAATGTTCTAATTTCCTACTATAACAGTCAATATAATTTAGTCAAAAATGTGGGGTGTGTGTAGATGTATTGTTATTTACACAATAGATTGAAATGTACATATTTGTTAAAATTCAACAATGATTTATATAGTATATATATGAACATGATTTAGAAGATCAAATGGAAACATTTTTATATATGAACATGAGTTAGAAGATCAGATAGAAATATTTTCTCCCCTAGTAAATTAAAATTTGATCTGAATTGTTGATCCTTGTATAATCTACTATTATCATTAAAAAATAAATTATTGTAATAGAGAAAATATATTATCATCATATGCATCATTATATAGGTATATACTTATTATTTCATTCCCTATGGATATATTTAATACTCTTCCAAGAATTAGTTATCATTAATCTACGATATGTGATTAACAAAAGGAACACAAACTGGCGCGTGTTAGTGGTTAATGTCCGAGGTCAAAGGTCTAGGGTTTGAGTCCATCGTGATGCGGCCTTTAAATTTCTGCATTAAATTGACCAAAACAAAAAAACTTTGGCACCTGTTGGGGCGAAAGCACACTTGATCGCTAAGGGAGTTTTATTGAACAAAATTAGGGTATAGAATACCAACACTCAAAGACTCGATTTAGTGTAAACTACACCAAACACAAGACCACAATATATACTATACTATACTTTGAGGACACACTTTCACAAGACACCTTAATTCTCCTCACTCACAAGTAGGGCTGTATACGAACCGAGCCGAGCCGAACACTGCCAAGTTCGAGCTCGGCTCGTTTAAATTTTATTCGGCTCGAGTTCGAATTCGAGCTTTAAATTGAGCTCGAGCTCGGTTCGTTATAAAATTTTTGAGCTCGCGAGCTACTCAAATTCGGTTCGATAACTACTCGTTTATGAGATATATTCGAACTCAAGTTCGAACTTGAGCTTGAACTCTGCTCATGTTCGACTTTGCTCGTTTTCGAGCTCGAATTCGGTTTGATAATGTGTTATTCGAGATCGAACTCGAATTCGAGCTCGACTCAACTTAAAACACTATTTTATCATAATTCACTATATGATTCCATTAATTCAAATGATGCATAGTCTGCTAATTAATCATAATCAAACAACAATTACAATAAGAAGTTTAACAAGATTCATTACCAAGTGAAATTTTCACAACTAGCAAAAGAAAAATATGTCTAATTCTAGCTAGTTTTAGATGAGATTCATATTAGAAAAAGATGTCTGATTCTAACTAGTTTTGGATATAGACTATACAATATATAAAATTAATATACTATTAATATCATTCGAATACATCTACTCCATTCATCTACTTACGAATTATTATTATTATTATTATTATTATTATTATTATTATTATTATTATTATTATTATTATTATTATTATTATTATCTCATAGAAATTAATTATGTAAGTTAAATGTTATTTATTTTAGAATTATAATTATAGAGATATAAATATAACTAAGTAACTCATACTTGTATATTTATATATTATAATGATCTATATTGATATTTTGTTCATAAGATAACTTAGTAGATCATGTTTTTTTTTAATTTTCCAACTCAATATTTCATTTGATAATATTCAATATCATTCTATTACATTTACTTTTCAAAATCTACTTATGAGTTATAAATTATAATTGTTTTATCTCATAGTTACTTAGTTATAAATGTAGATGAACTTTATATTAGAATTATGAATTATTATTATATTTATCTCATAGTCAATTAGTTATGTAAGTTATTGTAATTTATTTTTAGAATTATAATTACGAGATATAAATATAACTATGTAACTCAAGTATACTTGTATACTTATACATTATAATTATCTAAATCGATATTTTTGTTCATAAGATAACTTAATAAATCATGTTATTATTTTTTAGTTTTCCAAATCAATATCTCATTATATTAATTAATTATTCATTTAATGATTTTATTTTATAACACACATGAAAATATATATTAAGGTTTGATTAATATATATATATATATATATATATATATATATATATATATATATACTAAATAAACTGAATATACTATTCAATATCATTCAATTACATTTACTTTTCAAAATATTATACTAGTATAAATAGGATAATTAGTTAATTATTTATATAAGTTAGATGAAAAATTTATACTAAAATATATATTTTATAATTTATTATTTATTTTAATTATTTAAATATATAAATAATTTATTATCAATACTTCATATATATGCTTATTTGTTGCTAAATAATTATAATTAACATATATTTTATAATTTATTATTCATTTTAATTATTTAAATATGTATAAATAATCTATTATTTTATACGTTCGCGAACATGTTCGTGAACATGTTCGAATTAAGGTTCGCGAACATGTTCGAATCAATGTTCATGAACATGTTCGAATAAGAGTTCGTGAACATGTTCGAATCAGGGTTCGCGAACATGTTCGCGAACTGGCTCGTTTGAATTCGAACCAAACATGTTCGCGAGCCTACGAGTCGAACATCTCTAAGCTCGAGTTCGGCTCGATAAACTTATCGAGCTCGATTCGAAGCTCGAGTTCGGCTCGTTTACAAAACGATCGAATTTCGAACGAGCTTTTTTTGAGCCGAGCTCCAAGTAGCTCACGAACGGTTTGGTTTGTTTACAGCCCTACTCACAAAACACCTTATTACTCTTGCTCTTAAATCACCAGCGGCTCTTCCTTCTCTTTCTCATGTAGTACTTTTTTGTGTATGGATACTCTCTCATTTACTTATGTACACACTAATGCAATTGGCCTAATGCCATATTTATGGAGAACAAGATTTGTTCTCTAGAAGTGAGAGAAAGTGGATGAATATGGATTTCTGGAGAGGAAAGGTTAGAGAGAGCATGGGTCTTCGCCGATTGAAACACCATGCTGCCAATTTCACAATTTTACTCTCTCCAAATTATGACGGGGAGAGAGAGATTTGAGAAGAAATAACATTTTTGTGGGAAAATACATTCTACAGAGAGAGACTGACATGTGGTTTTCGAAAAACTGACCGAGGAAAAGCTTTATGTCTTCTGATTAGGGTGGTTTTCTTTCGGCAGAGATACCAGTCTCACGTTTCCTGGTAGAAAACGTGCAGAGACACCAATGTTGTTAACAAGAAAGCCCTTCTCAAAGAGGGTTCTGAACTCCTCAATCGTTAGCTTTTTGCGTAGCTCAGCTGATCACTCTTAGAAAGTGTTCAAAGGAACAAACTTTCTAATTTCTAATAAGAATCACGCGGACAAGTTCCAAAATATCTACTGACATGACAAACCACTACGCGACTTTCAGAATAAGGCTATAACTTAAGCTGACAACTTGATGCTAATCCACGATGATATAGTGATTCAAATCTGAAGACAAAGAGAGATCATTCATCAGAACTATTCAGCAGTAGGATGAATAAGGATCAGCTGAACTTTTGGAGCTTGAAAAAAAATTGGTTACGGAGAAGAAGAAGAAGAAGACCAGAGAGGTCGAATGAAAGGAGCATGAGCATTCGACTAAAGGGGAGCCAGATTACAGGAGCAATATAATCTGATGATGGGATAACTGAATGGGAGAGCGCGGGGAAGACAAGAACCTCAGGTGGGCTGAGAGGCTAACCCTAGGACGCTGACAACCCTGTAGATCCTTCTCAAAAGTAAGAGAAGAATGATGCTCTTGATTTTGATGATACCAAAAATGGGGAAAGGGGAGAAAGATCTGTATAGATTGATCCCCAGAGGTCTAAAACTTGGACCCTTCCCAACTCCGATGTTGCAGACTCAAAGAATGAATAGATGAAGAATCAGATGTAGAAGAGAGCAAGGAAAGGAACATCTGAAAAGATTCATAACTCCCTACACCTTTACTTTTGATTCTAAACAAAAAGTATCATGAAGAATATTTGAGTTTATATGATTTAATGCCAGAGGCTGGAAGCAGAAGAAATAAAGATTTTCAATATTGGAGTAAGAAAAGATCAAAACAAGGCAAAGTCATATGACCCAAGGAACCTGAGTATGATCACCAACAATAGAGGATGACCAAAGGAGAAAAACAGGATGATCAGTCGTAACAGGTCCAGTTTGCTAAGGTCATAAAGATTGCAGAACAACTAAAAGGCAGGAAGATATAGTGCTCAAGGTTCAGCAATCTAGAACTGCTACAGTAGAAACATATAGTAGCAGCCGAGCTGAAGAGAACAACTCAAAAGTCAGAGGAAGGTTGAAGGTGGTGTTCTTACACGATGTATTATTACCAAGTTAGCTACATTGTAGTTAGGTTTAGTTATTCTTGTAATACAACCATATTAACATGATGACTTATTCCAGGCTCTGAATATGCTTAAATGTTCATATTGAGGACAGCTTTATGCGTTTAAGTTATCTTCATAGATTAGGTTTTGACATCATAAAAAAAGGAAAAATTGTTGGGCATATAAAATCGAAACATATTTTGATTAGATCTCAAAATCAGTTGAAACGATATGCAAAGTTATATATTCCCAATGGTAGTCACTGATGTATTCTCTGTTTGTCAGCTCATCTGTTAGGGAGTTGAATTTTACTTGGACATATCTTAGTCTGAGAGAGGAACCAAGCTGAAGATGTTCATTTAAGAATCAACTCAGATGGACCTAGTTGACTCATTAAATGATAAGCCTTAAGCTCTGAATTAGTTAGAACGAATCAACAAAGTCAAAAGCAACATACTCAACCAAGTCAAAAGCATCAGGAGGAAAGAACTCAATGTTGAAAGATCTGAATAGGCATGTGACAGTCTAAGTCAGAGACATCAGAAAATTAGAGAACCTGAAGGACTAAGATATTCACTCAGAGGATCTAGAGTCGGATTAGATTACCTGAAGATGAAGTCAGAAGAAGTTTGAGGGACTCAACACGTGATCACATGTGGATTCAGCTGAAGACCGAAGATGAACGCTAATAAAGAAGAGTCAGATCCATTGATAGCTTGCTGAACGCATCTATCTGACTCACTAGGCGACAAAAAAAATGACAACAAGTCCAATGGCCGTATCTTGAGAATGGAGTTGAATTTCAAACAATTATTTTCAATGGCTACTTTGAATTCATTTTTTTTTATAAATGTGGGACTTCCTCAACTGGAGAAAAAGAAAAATGGAGAACTAAGTTGATGCTATTAGAAAGAAGGCAAAATTCTAACTCCAACTCCAATTCTGACTAGACTTGGACATAATTCACTACTAGAAAATCGGTATAGACTACGCGTAATATGTGTAGTCTATGCATGCGTTTGTGTAGAAAAGTGGTGTAGAAAACTGCGGCGCATACACCACGCTTTTTGCGTAGTCTATACCCACTATAGACTACACTTTTCGCACATAGACTACGCTTTTTACGCGTAGTCTATACCAACTGCATCACACAAATTTCGCACACACACGCTCGAGCGTAGTCTATACCCACTATAGACTACACTTTGCACATAGACTACGCCACGCGTAGTCTATACCCACAGCACTACACAAAATTTCGCACATACACCACGCTTTTCGAGCGTAGTCTATACCCACCATAGACTACACTTTTCGCACATAGACTACGCTTTTCGCCGTAGTCTATACCGACAAACTACACAAAATTTCGCACATACACTACGCTCGCTCGCGTAGTCTATATATATTAACTACGGTTTTGAGTTTATTTACTACGGTTTTAATGCCAAATTTACTACGTTTTTATTACAACCGTAGTCGATTTAATAACAACTACGGTTTTCAATTTCAACCGTAGTTAATTTCTTTATTTAAACCGCATAATTAATAACGCATGACAAATGAGATTAAAATATACTTGCATTACGCTCAAAATCACTATTAAAAAAAAAATACAACTGCTTTTCATTACAACTACAAAATCACTATACAAAATACTATGCACATTACATAACAAAACAATAAGACCGTATCCCATATTATCGTATAAAATAATTCAAAGATCGATAACTTACAACTAAAACATCACAAGACTATATGTGAAGAAGCATGAAATTTGCCCATTCAACGCGAACTTCATCAATGTCCTCGAGAGTAAGACCGATTTTGAACCGCAGGTCTTGCCAAAGTTCAAATGGTATTAACTCTAAATAACTTAATCACACACACTAAGAATACAAGTACCGCACGAAGCAGTAAGAGGAACATAACATAGCTCAAACAAAACCATGAGACACGGATCACGAAATACACAACACCACAAAAAGGCGGATGGGCGGGCATGTGGGTGGGTGTTTATCAGCAGCCCATTCATGGTTATGAAGCAAGACAACATAATAGGAAAACTCAAGATATTTTAACATTATTTTCTTTTATATAAAAAGGAGGATGAAATAAGGTAAATACTGATTACCAACCTGCATAAAATAAGTACAGACTATTTTGATCAAAGGCCTCGAATTTCCCCTGAATTTTGATCAACACAAAACAAAGAATGCATCAATAACACATATAGTTTCGATTAAGGATGTATAAACAACATAAGTATTTGTGATCAGACAAAACAAGAACGTATCAACAATAAAAACAATCACAAAACAAGAATGCATAGACAAAAATTAACACAAACCTCAATCCTAGTGGGAACTGAGACATCGGTAGGATCACTGCCGTTAGTCATGGCTGAAATTGATCTGCATACGATATAGAAGCATTAATCACAGAGCAAACTGAGATATAAATATATAGACACACATATGCATCTGCATGCATACAACGTGTATGTAATTGCATCGACAAGCAGAGTAGAGAGAAATTGAGATATAAGCATTAAACAATTCTGGGCATAATCAGATTTTAAACTACTGTAGGTTATTCCATTAGATAAAACATGGAATACTTTAACTAACAAAGTAGAACATTTTCGTTTCAAATAATACAGGGCTCAGGGAAAAAAAACCTCGACTGTGACAATGTCAATTATATGTCAAAGGGCTAAAAGACAATATCTGGTTAACTACAATTTCATAAAATAGAGTAAATATTGATGAAAGGGGAGGGGAAAAAAGGAGAAGATTAAGAGAAAAATCTCACCAAGAAATTAAGGAGTTGATTTGACTGCAGATAAACAAATAGAAATAAATTAATCTGAAGCTTAATGTATATATAGAAATTATTGAAAACGGATCGTTACAGAATTTGAGTCCAAGTCCAAGTTTCTTCTCTGCTTCATCTCTGCTTCATCAAGCTGCAGACTCAATTTATAGGGATACTAATCCGTGAATTCTACTTCAAGTTAGAAGAACTGTTGTAGAACAACACAGATAAACATGGTACTAGATACAAACTTGTAAAACAGAGGGGGTTACGTTGGGTTGAGTGCTGAGTGCTTGATTTGTTATTGTCAAATTTTGGACAGCTACATTAGCAAAAGAGGCCAAGTTATTAGAGACTTATTCTTGCCAAGTTATATAGAGAGTTATTCTTAGTTTCACTATTAAAAATATTATGCCTTATCTACAAAAAGAAAAGAAATAAGATCCAAACATAGGTTACTTAAGCAGAATATGCCATCTATGCATCTATTAATAAACATAACCACGGTTGCCTGTAACCACATTAAGTCCAGTCTGCCACATGAGGTCACAGAATCAGATGGAAGGCATCCTATCTAAATTCTAAGCAGATGTATTCAACCAACGATACTGAAATCATCGAGAAACATGCATTGCAAAAAAATGAATTCAAGTTACTTGGCCATTTAAACCATTGTACAGTGACTGGATGAGTTCAACAACAATCCAGACCAATTGTTGAAATAGAGTCTCGTTTGACAACTTAAGCTACAAAAGAGTCTCTATAAAACAACTCACACACGCACAGGCAGGCTACATAATATTGAAGCATTTCAGGTGGATATTTTCTATAAATATGGTGCAATGAGAATATCAAGCTGAATGCCCATCTCTTCAAAAAGTTAAGCTGTTTGAATATAGCATCATATAATATTTTCACAGCAATCAAAATACACCATCAATAAGGCCATGATACCATTAAACTTCCAGATAAAAACCTACTTCCTCGAAATCCACATACATTTATACTTTCACTGTCCAAAAGGTTTCATTGTATAATTGCCCAACTAACTAACAGTTTGATTAAAACACTTCAGAACAATGCAACTGCAAAGTCAAAAGTCGAGCTCAGATGAATCCAGATCCTCTTTCCATAATAAGAATAAAGCATATCAACTCTTGAAATTATTAGATCCCACTCTGCAGGCTCAACCAGACCTAAGGCAAGGATTTTTAATGTCCTGGAATGGCAGTGAAGTGATCTAGATCAATTTTTTAAGAATCACAAATCTACATAAACAAGAAATTATAACTGCAGTAAGGTTCTTGAATCGAAACAGTATGTTCTTTCCCCATTGCCTTTTGTACATTTTTCATTTACATTTGACGTACAAAACAGTCTCCGTAGAAGCTACAAAGTAATCTTTAGTGACAAATATCAAACTACCAGTCGAGTTTCTACCCACATTTTATGCACTAAATCAACTCAATTTTGAGAATTCTATTTTTCCACATTCAAACCCAATATCCATAAATCATATCATCGACATGGTTAAAAAGACACCTCTCTAATTTGGGGCGGCAAATTTCAAATTCGAAAGCGGTGGTTTCCATTATCATCAAAGATTCTCGAAACTTTTCACTTCATTATAAAGAAAACACGATAAGAAATAACCCCATCAAAAATACTCTTGAAAAAGGATAGAGGAACGGGGACAATATATCACACCATAAAAGGGAAAAAAACAAAGAAAACCCAACCTGGGCTTTATAGTAAGTAATGCGCTGGCGCAGGTGCTCGACTTCTTTAGCGCGATGTTCTATTAGGGCCAGCATCGCTTCTTCCTGCCCATTCCTGATTTGCTCATCCATTTCTTCATCATTGTTTTCCTCTCTTCTTCTTCATCTTGTTCGAGTTGTTGAACTGTTTCTTGTGGCTCGGTTTTGGGCTTCTTCAGAAGGGGATGCCCGCTCATACTCCCGATTCAAAAAGCGATTATGAATCTTGTTTGGTTTCTGTTTTAGTGTATCTCTGGATTATCAAACAAATTGAGTAAGTGGGAGAATACAGTTTGGAGGATTTGTAGGGTTTTAGATTTAGAAGAGGGGGGGAAATGTGCGCAGCGGTGTTGGTGAAAATGGTACTAACTCACAGGTCGTGAGTTCGATTGTTGAGGATTGATTTTTTTATTTTTTTAAATTTATATACATAGACTACGCTTTTTTTAAAAACACGCATATGTACTACGTTTTTAAGCGTAGTTAATAGTTTATATGACTACGCGTTTAAGTATAGCGTAGTCATATTTCAAAAATTAAGACGCGTACTACGCTGATAAAACAGCGTATATCTATATACTACACTTTTACGAAAACGTGGTATATGCAGTATAGAAAATGATATTTGTAGTAGTGATTATTTCATCCAAATCTATATGATTTCACCACTTCGTCTACAGTGAAACTACTAAGATTCAGTCTCCCATATCTCTAATTCATACTTCAATGTAATATTTATAATAGAACTTAGACGAGTGAGCTTATCCTCAAACTTTTGTTCTTTAATATAAATGCTCACTTAAATAGTTGGAAACGTAACCTAAACTAAGCTTCAACATAAGTTTTAATGGTAGAAGATAGGCGGAGCTGCGGGTCAACATCAAGATGTAGTTGTTTGAAAGCAAAGGTGCTTGAATAAGGCACTAAGCAAGTAACCCAGAAGTCGTCATTAGCCCTAAGGTGAATTGGGTGAAAGCGATGGTGAGAGGTTCTGACCTAATTATCCAGGAATGAATTATCTCTAGTACATGGGATCTGAAGTCACTTCCCTTGGAAGTATGAAAGAAGGAATTCATAAGGAGTAAGGAATTCAGTTGTTCGTCGAGTTCATTGATGTGGGATGAATTTCTCCGAACCACATTAATTCTTTGTGTCGTTTATATTATTGACTGTTATTTATGTTACACGTCTTACCTTCAGCATGTCATGAGTAAATTCAAACTCAATTTGAGAGATTCACAATAATTTGACGTTTGCATGCATCTGACTTATGTCTTGAATATATTAATGTTTCTAAGTTTCTGAACGAGAATGTCTTTCTATTCTACCACATTTCGCACACACAGAGTCTAAGCTGTATTTCACTGAGTAACAGTCCTTATCATCAGAAAGTTTAGCTTCTGACTCAATCACACTCTTGTTAAATTTGAGAAAACTGAAAAAAAAAGTCAGTCAATTATATTCTTCCATACACCCAACATCCTCATTTTGACTCTACGATAGTATTTAATTCAATCACATTATGTATATATGAGGATTTAATTCTTGAGTCCAAAGGAATTCTACATCCATTATATATTCTAATTCTTCTAGGATGTAAATAAATTGCAACATTAAAACTTTATTAAATCATAAAATTTTAAAAAAATTACACTTCAATATGTAAAATCTGGCGTCCCAAATCTTAAAGGGGAATGTTGGAAGTCCAACGGACCCGTTTATTTGGCAAGAATTCCATATTGGGAAAGTAATCTGATTCCATTTTAAATTCCTATGTTTGATTGTTTTTTTTTACAAGATAAGGAAAATAAAAGAATCATGAAAACAAGGAAAGTAGTGAAATATTCTAGGATTGTTATTCCTCAACAAATCATAGGTATTTTTTTCCGCGGTCTTAGAATTCTTACACTGTTTACATATTTAATAATATTATTATTTTTATTATCTCAATTAATAATTTATGTTAATCAGACAACTAGCATGCCTCAACAATAACCAGTTATCTAGCACAAAATAGCACCAAGAATTATAAATCATAAATAAACATGTAAATAGGTTGCGTAGATCAGTTACATAAATTCCTACTACATAATACAAATCCTAGAATCAATACAAAATTAATTACTCATAACAAGAATTAAAAAGCATGAAATAAAGGCAAACATAATTGAATTAAGCAATAAAAACTAGTGTAGGAATTCCACAATGAAAAACTTCATATCTGAACAATGAAAATTAAATCTCTACTCTGTATGGAACTCTAAAATAAAGTCTAACTTTTAAAATATGAAAAAGGATGAAAAAGGGGGCCCTCATATAATGTTAAGATGAGGTATTCATAGGTGGGGCTTCTTGAATCCTAAAAGAAATATAAATCCTATATGTGCTCAAAAACACAAGGATAATAGGTAAAAATCAGGTTCGCGAAAAATTGGATCTGGGCACGTCTGGGTGGCGGTTGCGGCTCGTGCACGAGTCCATCATGCCGTGTGCCTGAAAAACCACCGAAGATGCGGCCGCATCGATCGCTTTCATCGCGCTTTGTTGACCGCAGGAAACGGCCGGTATATATCATATTTTACTATTACTCTTAAATTACATATATAACAAAAATATAATAAGCAAACCAAATTCTATATAGCCAGGATCTTTTGTAGTAATAGATAAATATATAAGTGAATGAATGAGAATGCTTAGCCAATTAGCAAAAAGGAATGAGATACTAGTATTCAGAAGTGCCATGTCAATTACTATAGAACTTTGAATATATAGTTAATGTTCCAAAATCCACTAATAACCTACACAATTATCATATTACTTATAACAGAAATATTGTGTGCCATTATATTACTGTTATGATAATTTTGTGAAATTGCCTTTGCGTGTTTTATAGCTTTAATAGACTTAAGTTAAAGAAATGTTATCAGTATTCAATTAAACTTTAATCTTCAAACAAAATTTATCAATACTCAATTACGGTTATTAATTTCTACTTAAAATTTATCAATCCCCAATGGAAATTTAACAACTAATCTAATTAAATATAATTTAAAATTAATTAATTAATTAAGTAAGATTATTACAGTAAAATGGATGTCGATCACTTAGTGGATCTTGAGTGAAAATGAAGTGTGTTAAGAGATCCAAAGTTTAGAAGAAATTGTTGATATTATAATTAAAAACTTGGTTAAAGATGAAGCTCCATGATGATACAGTATCATTAGATCCAATTGCATGAAAATAGTGAAATAATAGCATAAAAAATATTCCGTATGATTTTTTGTTTAATTTTAGAAACACCACACTAGAGCTTTTGATTGTCGTGAGAAAAATTAGAAATGGAATTATTTTAATTTGAATTTAAATGGAAAGCAAACAATGAGATATTCATATTTTACTAAGTTATTCTTGTTATCTTTGTAATTTTTTAATATTAATAATTTATGATGATGATTTTCAAATTAATAATTTATGATGATGATGATGATGGAATCATAGATATATATAAATACTTTTTAAAATCATGTTAGCTTATCGAAATTATTAATTTACCTACTAGGTTCATTTAGGACCAATCTTAAAAAGATTATTAATATATCAAGTTCTACTATATTTAAATAATTACGTACAAACACACGTAATAGCTAGTAAGTATATTAAAAACCATAACCGTCCCTGTATCTAACTAACTAGTGATTTTGTTTGCATCCATAACACTTTCTGTCCCAAATGTATTACAGCAGACAAAATTGCAACTTGGTCCCTTGAAAAAACAGAAGATATGAAGATCTTGGTAAACAAATTTGATTCCATCACATTTAGCACAAATTGTTGCTCTTTGTGAAATCTATTAAACAACCTCTACAAAACAACCTCAACAACTAGATATAATGCAATTTCTTTTGCTCGTTAGCTCTGTCCATAATTTTCATCCTCTACTTCCAATTAGGCATGTCAATAGATAAGTTTTATCCAAATCGATTCGAAATCGCTTATAGTTCATTAAATTTTAAAACAGTGATTTCGGTTTCGGTTCCAGAACTACTTCAGACCTAGACCGTTTAGACCCATACTTTGACGTAAGGTCCGGCCTGGTGTGACGCCCGGGGCAGAAGTACGGAGTGATCGCCGGTGCAGAGGCATGGACAGGCGGCTCCAATTAAGACTTCAAAGCGGAGGGTACATGAATGAACCAAACGCACCGGAATGAGAGGATTTCGAGAATATGCGGTATGGGACCGCATATTCGAGAGAAGCTTAAAGGATTTGATATGTGCTACTCATACCAACAAGATGCATCTTCTTTCTGGAGTCCATCTCATAAAACTCTAAAGTTAAGCGTGCTTGGCTTGGAGCAATTGTGGGATGGGTGACAGGAAGTTTTCTCGGAGTGTGTGAGTGAGGACAAAGCACACCGAAAAGACTCGTGTTGGTCTCAGGTCACCGTCAATCCGGAAGCCGGGTCGTTACACCTGGTCCGGTTCCGATTACAGAACATGAATCAATACTTATTTATTGGTTCTGGTCCGAGTAAAACATGTCTATTGACAAGGCTAAGTTTATGTGGGCTTGTCAATGAGCCGATTTTACCATACCAATCCAAAAACGCTCATAGCCCATTAAATTCTAAAGTAATTGTTTCAGTTCTGTTTCTAGACCCGCTCAAACCCGAACCGCTTTAGACACATAATTGTGTTGGATTTGTATACTAAAAGCTATTTTGATTGAGCTTGTATACAATGTTTCCTGTTACCACTATTACAATCTTCTATCTGATTTGATTACTTGATTGCATATATCATGTCCCCTTATCTCATATATAAGTTAGATCATACGGTGTGTAGAAGATCACGAAGTCCGTATGATTGGTCGAGCTTAATGAGATATAAAAGTTTCACGGTGAGACAACTTGAGGACGAGTTGTCGGTATAGGTGCATGTATAGATAAGAAGTGACTTGACTTGGTTACTTGTCTATGCTTTGATGCGTCTCGACGATTGAAGGATCACAGTGAGATGAGTTCTTCTATCCGACCGTCGTGAAGAACCAAGATCTCGGTGATTTACGATGATCTAAACCTCGATAAGGTATTAGATGAGTATGAGTTCTTGACCATCACTTTGACTTGTTATGGGTGAGGGTTATATGTTCTAACCCAATATTCTTCGCATCTTGGGTGGTGGCGGTCTTGTATGTCATGCTAGTTATCAGACGAGTCACCGTATCCGTTTAGGATGATGACGTCCCCTTAAGGAGCTCAAAAGATTTATTGTACTAAACCATGCAAGTTGAGTTAGCTCAAGTACAATAATAAGGTTGAGTGGTACTACTTAAGGAATTAAAGATATTAATTATTTTAAGCAATGTAATGCTATAAATAATTAATGGACGCTCGATATCTTAAATACGGAGATTCAGTAATGTCTAAGTGCAAGCCCGACTCAACTTCGGTAATAAAGGGGTAAGTCAGCATTTATTCTCTAGTGGCATGAATAAATGTTTATAAATTAATTTATGTTCTGGGCTGAACATAAGATAATTAATTTATTTGAGGCCCATCTTTATTCTTTGATTTGATCCCTAGGTTGGCCCATCAGCCCGTAAGCTAGGCAAAATCGCCCCTATGCTCTACAAGGCAAGGATTTGATTCTCTTTATCCTATAAGGATATTATTATATTTATGGGATATGCATAGATCATTTCCATATAAGATTATGGTAATAATCCTTTCCATAAAGGTTTATGGTAATTTCCATATGGGATTATGGTAATTTCCATAAAGGATTATGGTAATTTTCATATGGGATTATGGTAATTTCCATATAGGATTATGGTAATTTCCATATGGGATTATGGTAATTTCCATATAGGATTATGGTAATGCATTATAAATATGAGGTAAGAGATTAAATCTAGGTCAATGATTAATAATCATCATCATTATTTTCGAGAATTTGAGGGTTCATCCTTTGAGAGATTTTCGAAAATTCTTGAGAGCTTGAGGGTGATTTTCCGAAGCATTCTCCATAGATCGTCCTCACTCGACGTTGGAGATTGGGCAACCGGATACTGATCCGGAAGGTCAAAGCACGAGTCTCGATCCATTCCTACCGACAGATTCAAAGGTAAACACGAGAAAACTCCAACGTGTTGCAATTAATTATATAGGTGCATGCTAGGTATATAATCAATGTATGATGAATTAAACATCCAAAATAGATCCTCGGGGCGAGGGCTAAACCTAGTTTTTCCCTACAAATTGATGGTCTGGGTTTGGTCTAGGATCAATATATAATGAGTCAATTTCAGAACTAGAATCAATACTTATTTATTAATTTTGATCCGGATAAAATCTATCCATTGACATCCCTACTTTCAAACACAAAAATCTAAACATGCCAACAAATTCCATCCACCAGGCCCATCAGGGCTATTGTTCATCGACAATCTACACCAGTTTGACGTCCGATTTTCGTATACATACCTACACCGCCTCTCCAAGAAATACAACCTCATCATATCTCCAAAACTCGGTGTAGAGGATGTAACTACAAAAACGGTTTGGATGCAAATGGAATAAAGCTGAAATATAAGGAGCTGCATGCAAAATCAGTTACAAAGTTAGTTATGCATGCAGAATTTGTACGCGCATTCAATTAGCATATACAGATCGAATCTTGTAGAAGATTGCAGTTAGAAAGATGGTTATTATATAACATCATGATCAACTGAAATTACATACATTCTCATTCACTCAAGAACAAATACTACGAGAGATGATAGATACTCCATGAAGATAGAATCAAGTCAATTTTCTTCTTCATTGGCTTTGCCATTCTTGTATCTTGATAATCATCCCTTTTGTCTAATAATACTCCTCACTCGATTTCTCTCCGTGGATGTAGATCCTTGCGATCGAACCACGTATATCCTTGGGTCTTTGATTCTCATATTAGTTGCTAACTTGAATCTACTGTGTGTTCTTGAATCCTTCTCGATCTTCGGCATCAAGTTATAAAAATTGGCGCCGTATCTGTGAAGTGATTTTTTCTTTGATCTGCGAAAGAAAGACGAGATGACGACGAAGTTCGACGTGGAGAAGTTCACGGGGAAGAATGACTTTGGTCTATGGCGGATTAAAATACGAGGGCTCTTTGTTCAACACGGATTGATCGATGCGCTTCGAATGGATCAAGCGTTGGGAATTGAAGTCAGTCAAAAGGACGAAAAGGATACTGCAGAGAAGATTGCTGCAAGAGAAGAAAGGGGAAGAATGAAATAGAAGGCCCACAACGCAATTATACTTTGTCTTGGAGACAAGGTATTGAGAGAAGTTGCGAGGGAGACCATGGCTGCTTCTGTGTGGGCGAAGCTTGAGAGCTTATACATGACAAAATCCCTTGCAAATAGATTGTTCATGAAACAAATGTTGTATTCATATAGATTTGCTGAAGGAAAAGGGATTGAGGACCAGCTGGAGGAGTTCAACAAGTCTGTTGATGATTTGGAAAACATAGACGTTAAAATCGAAGATGAAGATAAAGATATTCTTCTTCTAAACGCACTCCCTAAATCCTTTGAACATTTGAGGGATGCAATGCTATTTGGATGAGACAACGCCATCACACTTCTAGAAATACAATCGCTCTTCGTGCAAAAGAATTGCAAAAGCACCATGAAGGTAAGAAGAAGCTAGCTTCCGAAGGACTGAATGTCAAGAAATTCAAACAGAAATTCAAGAAACCGGGACAAGATTACAAGAGACCAAGAACGCGTGTAAAGATCCTGAAGGGAATGAGACTCGAAAGTGTCATTTCTGCAAGAAGTCTGGACACCTACGTAAGAATTGTTTTGAATGGAAAAGGAAACAAAATGAGAAGGGGTTTGAAATCAGCTCTGCAGATGTGGCAGAAGAAGCAGATGAAGGAGAGTTAATGAATGTCACCAATCGTGAAGTAGGAGATTCTTGGATTCTTGATTCATGATGCAGCTATCACATGTGTCCCAATTTGGATTGGTTTGTGGATTAAAAAGCGCGAAAAATGGGTTCAGTCATCCTCGGAAATGATCAGGTATGTGATGTTCATGGGATAGGAAATATTAAACTGAGAATGCATGATGGCTTTCTTAGAATTTAACTAAGGTAAGACACATCCCTCAATTAAAAAGGAACTTGATATCTCTTGGAACTTTAGAGTCGAAGGGCTTCAGTTTTAAATCTAGCAATGGCTGCATGCATGTGATGAAGGGTGGTTCTATTATGATGAAAGCTGTTAAAAATGCTAGTTTATATTACTTGTGTGGTGTTACGGTAGTTGGAGAATCCGATCAAATCTCGAAGGATAATTCTATGTTGTGACATGCTAGACTTGGGCATGTGAGTGAAAGAGGAATGAACGAGTTGATAAGACAGAATGCAATACAGCGTTCGAGTAAGTTCACTCTTGAAAAATGTGAGCAGTGCATTCTAAGCAAGAGTAAGAAACAACCTTTTCCCGTAGGAAGACATTTCTCAGAATCTGTTTTGGATTATGCACATTCTGATTTGTGGGGACCATCAAGAGTTGAAACCATAGGTGGAAGCAGATACTTTCTATCCATAATTGATGATTTTTCAAGAAAACTATGGGTATACATTCTAAAAAAATAAATAAGATGCTTTTGAAAGGTTTAAAGAATGGTGCAAACAGGTTGAGGTGGAGAAAGGAGTGAGTCTGAAATGCTTGAGAACCGACAATGGTTTAGAATTTCTATCAACAGAATTCGTACAGTTCTGCAAGGATAAAGGGATCAAGAGGCACAAGATCGTACCCGGGAATCCACAGCAGAATTGAGTGGTGGAAAGAATAGGACTATATTGGAACGGGTGAGATGTATGATATTGAGCTCAGGAATGCCAAGAAAATTCTGGGGAGAAGCGGTGTCTACAGCTGCCGTTTTGATCAACAAATATCCTTCTCAGCCATTGAAAATCAAACTCCGGATGAAAGATGGGACGGACATAAACCAGATTATTCAAGGTTGAGAGTATTTGGATGCCAAGCATTCGCTCATCACAGACAAGATAAGCTTGATGCCAGGGCTTTGAAATGTATTTTTCAGGGATATCAAGATGGCGTGAAGGGCTACAGATTATGGTGCTATGAATCTGGATACAGGAAGATCATCATTAGTAGGGATGTGGTTTTCATTGAGACCAAGATGCCTTTCCTACAAACCAATAACAGACTATTGGAGACAAGTTCAGATACATCAGAATTTGAGGTAGAAATGCAGCCAGAACAGACTACGTTATCATCAGGTGATCCTAGTGAAAAGGGAGTAAATGAGTTATTTAATTCTGACGAGGAAAGTCTTGTGTCAGATGGTTATCAACTTGCGCGAGATAGACAAAGAAGGAACATAGTGCTTCCTGTAAGGTTCAGAGATGGAGATGAAAGCTTGATGGCGTATGCTTTTGTTGTAGCTGAAGAAGTTTGTCACCATGAACCAAAGAATTTCTCTGAGGCCATCAGTTGCAATGAGAAGGATAAGTGGATTCTTGCCATGAAGGAGGAACTAGAGTCACTTGAAAAGAATGATACTTGGATTCTGGTGACAAAACCATCACAACATAAATTGGTATCTTGCAAATGGATTTTCAAGAAAAAGGTGGAGACATCATGCAAGGAGTCAGTTAGGTATAATGCAGGATTAGTGGAAAAAGGTTTCACTCAAAAGGAGGGAATCGACTACAATGAAGTGTTTTCTCCCGTTGTCAAGCACTGTTCCATAAGAATTCTATTAGTTGTGGTTACATATCTTGATCTTGAGCTCGAGCAACTTGATGTGAAAACAACATTTTTACATGGAGATTTGGAAGAGACTATTTACATAACTCAACCTGAAGGTTATGTTTCGAACAAGAGTAGTGATAAAGTTTGCTTACTCAAGAAATCGTTTTATGGGTTAAAGCAAAGCTCTCGGCAATGGTATAAAAAGTTTGAGAAATACAGGCTGAAAATCGGATACACGAAGTCAAGATATGACAATTGTGTTTTCATGAAGAATGCTGGAAAATCATCAGCTATTTATCTGTTGATATATGTTGAAGATATGCTCATTACTCGCAAAAGTAAGATTGAGATTGCTACGTTGAAACTCAAGCTGCAAGGAAAATTTGATATGAAAATTCTTGGAGATGTGATAAACGCGCATTTTACACGTTTATAGTTGTTATTTAAAGATGAGTTTAGATCATTTAATGTGCGTTTACGTATCGCTTCTCAATGTTTTATCTATTTTAGAAGATAACGCTCTTGGGTGTTATTTTAGTGTTTTGTAGGTTTATGTGTTGAAAATCAAGCGAAGCGAAGCACGAACCAAATGAGCAATCGTGGGTTTTAGCGACCAGCCTAGCGGTCGCTAGGTGGTCGCGAGGCAAACCAGCGGCGCCCGGAGGAGTAGCGACCGCGACCTCGTGCACGCGAGCAAGCCTAGCGAGAACTCACGGACGATTTCTCGCGACGGTGCGGAATTGCTAGCGACCGCTATACCGCCGCGAGGTACCATGCGAAAGCAGGAGGACGCGGCGAAGAAGAGCTAGCTGGAGATGGCTCATGGTCGAGCTAGCGACCGTGAGCGGCGATCGCGGCGAGAGGCGCAAACGTGCAAATTAGGGTTTCCACCATTTTCTATAAATAGGCAAGAGCCCTTGCGCCTCATTGCACCCCATACGCCCAGAGCTCGCTTTTTCTTAAGTTTTCCTCGTTTTCCATTCTTTAGCTTTAGTCTTTATTTAGTTTAGTTATAGCTTTAATTCGGATTGTTCTAGTTTAGTTTATCGCTTCGCTATCGATGGGAACGCGTTTTGTCCGATCGTTTTCCGTTGTTTTCCGCTCGCTCGCTTGGGATTGGATTCAAGACCAACCATTGTTCATCCAACGCTTCCTCACGGGTTTTATTTATTTAATTTCCGCTTTTATGGTTAAATCGTATTTTATTCCGCTTATTATGTCCGCTAGTTTTCATTTCTAATCCTGGGTTTGCATGATTCGATCCTATATGTTGTGATTTCTGCTATTGTTATTTACCTTCCAAGCATTGATTCATGATTCATGGTGCTTATTTATATGTGTTGATTTCTGATCAATCTTGATGCATATCTAGTTGCCAGTTAATGACGTAACTGTATTAATTGTCAATCGATCTTGAATGCATGATACGAATAAGCCTTGAGTCGTAACTGAGATAGGACATTCGTAGGAAGTATATTCTTAGTGATCCATTTGGAGTTGCTTATTTTCCTCTAGAGACGTAACTGTGATAGGGAAAATTAGTAATCAATCGCCGCAATTGTCGAATCAAGTTGTTGGTTATATATGTGATATTCCGCCTTGTGCGGATTAAAGCGGTTAATAATAAGCGGGATAAACATCGTTGTGGATAGGATTGGTGCATCCCTAGGGTTAGTCTTTCTTCATAGTTATCTTCCGTGATTTTATTGTTTTATTTATATTTCTACTTGGTTACCTTTGCTTTGGATTAAGTTCCGAAGCCCCAAAACCTCTCATCCTTTATCTGTGCTTGAATAATGATGAATTATCGTTGAGCTAGCTTCTATGTTTTCGTGATACAATCTCTGTGGATACGATACTTCGCTTACCCTATACCTACACATTTTACGTGTGGAAAAGGGAGTGATCAAATTTTGGCGCCGTTGCCGGGGATTGTTAAGATTGCATAGGAATAATTTGACGATTTGGATTTATTAATTCAAGTTATATATATATATTATTATTTATTTTTGTCGGTGCTAATTTCTCTTTTCTCGCAGGTGGTTTATGCGTACAAGATCTCAGGGACCTCCTGAAGTATTATTAGATCCCGAGATTGAAGGCTCTCAAAGGAGAAGAGGACGAGAAGAGATGGGCTGCAATGGCGCCCAATCCGTAATCCAGGGCATTCCTCCCGAGCAAGTTGACGATGCTAGCCGACTTTGCGAGATGCAGCGTCGATGGCGAATATGGGAATCATTGTCCTCGCTCGGAGGAAAGACCTCTCAATCACATGTACCGACATCCCACCGAACAGCCCAAGGAGGCGGTTGGGGCCCATGACGTAGATGTAAATAATTTTGAGCTAAACCGCCCCGATCAAGATGGTCCAAGGAGAAGCGGTTTGGGGAGGAGTCACGGAAGACCCAATGCGATCTCGAGACTTTTTCGATATTTGTGACACCATCAAACAGAATGGTGTGCCACAAGACACGATCCGGACATGCGCATGTTGGGTTTCTCATTGCTGACGGTGCGAAGATTGGTTCAAGAGTTTGGACCGGTGACATCGACACTTGGGGAAACTTTGCGAGAAGTTTCTTCGAAATACTTTCCGCCGCGAAAAGCAAAAGATCATCGCCGAAATCTCTCATTTTGCCAAAACCACAACGAATCATTATTCGAGGCATGGGAGAGATTCAGAGGTCTATTGAGACGATGTCCACATGGGTTCTCCAAGGAGCAACAAATCACACAGTTCTATAGTGGATGACATGGCGCATTTAGGAGCATGGTAGATGATCTACGGGGCTGTTTATGAACCGACAAGTAGACGAGGCGAGCCGTATTTTAGAAGAGATGGTCGCCAATGCCTATCAATGGCCAACGGAGAACGCCATTGTTCAAAGCATTCTTTGTTGAGAGTGATTCAAAATATGACGATCTCATGAAGAAGTTCACTATTTTGAAGAGTCGATTGAGACAGAACGTCACCACATCAATCGAGGAATCGTCCGACTTCAACAACCTCCGTGAAGCTTCGCCGCTCGTAATGGTGTAATTCAAGAGCCGAGGAAGCCAAGTCTCAAGACATGATGCGCAGCTTGGTTGTAAGCAACCAACAATTGGCAACGAACCGAGTCGCTTATAAGCAACACCGCGTAAGATAAACCATTTCGAGTCCACCGAACGGCCATGGGGAAACATATGAAGATGTTGGAGAATCAAATTGGTCAAATAGCCGCATAAGTGAATGCACTACAAAAGATGGGCCAATTTTCGAGTAATACGGAGGTGAACCTGAAGAATCAGTGCTTCGCCATCCAGACGAGGAGTGGACGAGCTTACCCGAGCCCTACCGAGGAAGAAGAGTATGAAGGCACACTGGAGCAGAAACTCCGCGAGCCCGATCGCGAGAAGTCCAGATTTTTTTACACAGAAGCCCGCGACCGAGCACGCGGCCGCGCACCCGACCGCGAGCCATCGAGTGCGCGTGCAGCCGTCATGAAGCGACCCAACGCCGCATGCCATCCCGCGAGCAACCAGGCAGCATGCCGCCGAGAAACCGATCTGTGACTCGCGCCGCAAGCTCGCACGCCGAAGACGAGATCGGCGCAACAGATACCTCGCGACCTTCCCAACGTGTCGCGAGGTCGATCGCGAGGCAACCCAGTAAATCCGCACGCACACTCCTCCGGTCCCATTTCCGAGTCGACTTGTCAAGTCGAATATGACGAGGAGTTTGCTCGCTTCAAAGAGGTTTTCAAAAGTTGAGATCAATTTACCTCTCTTTGAAGCGCTGCGCAAACATGCCGGATACATGAAATTCTTAAAGACGCAGCAAGCAAGAAGAAAGCGGGAAATTTGAGAAAATTACCCTATCCGAAGAATGCAAAGTGCCGTCTTGCAGGAAGCTCCTCCGCAGCGAAGGATCCGGCGGCTTTACGTTAGAGTGCGAGATCGCGAGCGCACTTTTCCAAATGTTTTGTGCGACTTGGGGCGAGCATCAATCTGATGCCGTTGAACGTATTCAACCGGCTACACCTAGGAAAGATGAAGCCGACGAAGATTTCATCGATGATGGTCGACCGGTCACCACATATCCAAAAGGTATCGTCAAGACGTGTTGGTAAGAATTCGAGATTTTGTTTTCCCGCCGACTTTGTTATTTTAGATATTCCGAATTCAAACAACAACCGCTAATCCTAGGAAGACCTTTTCTAGCAATGGTGGTCGCGTTGATTGATGTGCGGAAGGCAATCTCACGTTTCGTGTTAACGATGAGGAGCTCAAGATTTCCATATCGACGCCATCAAGCAACACGACGGTGGAAAGTCGAAAGATTGCCGCCGATCATGACTGCCGCCGCACACGCCTCGTGTTTAGAGGGTACTCGACCAATCGAGGATGCTGCGAGAAGGAAGAAGTGGACTCGGCATGGAACTCCGAGTGTATCATTCAAGTTTGGGGTGCCACTTCCATAGTCGATGGTGGAGATCCAGAATGCTAAGTTTAGGATGATCCACGAGTTGAGAAGGATTTCGTTGCCACAAAACGCCGGATTGAAAAAGGTTAGTAATGGTCTAGCTAAAGACGTTAAATTAAGCACTTGTTGGGAGGTAACCCAACGCTTTCTTTTTTTGTTTTCGTGTTTTGTCGTGTCTTTCGCTTGCGTTGCTTTTGTCGTGTTTGTTTTTCTTTTCGTTTCGCTGTGTCGTCGATCAACGAGTTAAGTGAAGTGTGTTAATCCATGTGGCCAATGACGATAGAAATTTTCTTTGAAATTTAATGATAGTGCGCATGATATGTTAGAAAATGACGCATGAATGACGTGAGATGGCTTAGGCTTGTTGTTTTTCACCATTTGCTTATCCTGTGAGACTTGAGCTTCACCGTATACATATCTTGATACAGTTTTTGTTAAGTGTGTGATATCGTGCATGTGATTATCTTCTAGAACTTGCCGTGTTTCTGTGTCGAGACTGTAATATGTGTTTCGAATTTGGAAAGGATAAAAGGCCATCTTTGTTAACCACATATTCTCCCAAACACTAACCCGATGATATATACCATTTGTCGCCTTCTTTGAGCCTTTATTAGACTTTTTCTTTCGATTAACCGGATGATAGGAGGTGAGGATGGATATGGGAATCAAAAGGGGTTGAAATTTTGATGTAGTTATGACGAGAAAAGTTTCTTTTAGAAAAATACATCTGTGGTGAAGAATAGTACCTTTGTTGTGAAAGTTAAACCCTATAAGCTCTAGAAAAGAAAAGAAAAAGAAAAATGTTAAGTTCACCATGAGTGTTGAGCATAAAGGGTCTTTAATCAAAGTATAGGTACCTTCTGTGGCATTAAACGTTGATTTAGCATGTTGGGAGAGAAGAGGAAAATGGACAAAGTCCATATGTGTCGAAATGTATAAATGGTGATGCTTGGAATATTCTTGAGTCACTTAGCCATATTTTATCCTACCTTAACCAATGTGCCTACATTATAACCTATCAAAAGACCTCTTTGATCCTTATTTGAGCACATTTGACGCGGTGGAGATATTAGAAAATGGCAAGCCTATGGTAAGATGTTGTATTGCATTGATCTATGAGTGTATACACGTCCTTAATTTTTATGAGTTTGAGTGTATCCTCTATATTCTACACACATGCCTTTGTGAGGTTGAATTAAATGAGTTTTGCCGTAAATTGTTGTTTGTGTTGAGTGGACTAACGTCATGTGCACTAATGTTTTGAGCATTGATATGTTTTGAGGCCTAGAATGGTTATCATCTTTGCTACGCTCGTTGATCTTTCGTTGTGTTTTTATTGCTCATTTTTTGTTTGAGGACAAACAATGCTTTAAGTTTGGGGGTTTGATAAACGCGCATTTTACACGCTTATAGTTGTTATTTAAAGATGAGTTTAGATCATTTAATGTGCGTTTTACGTATCGCTTCTCAATGTTTTATCTATTTTAGAAGATAACGCTCTTGGGTGTTATTTTAGTGTTTTGTAGGTTTATGTGTTGAAAATCGAAGCAAGGAACGAAGCACGAACCAAATGAGCAATCATGCGGCGCTTAGCGACCAGCCTAGCGGTCGCGAGGCAAAACCAACAGCGCCTGGAAGAGTAGCGACCGCGACCTCGTGCACGCGAGCAAGCCCTAGCCGAGAACTCACCGGACGATTTCGCGACCGGTGCGGAATTGCTAGCGACCGCTAACTCGTCATGAGGTACCATGCGGCGCAAGGAGGGACCGCGAGCGAAGAAGAGCGCGGGGAGATGGCTCACGGTCGAGCTAGCGACGCGCGAAGCGATCATGGCGAGAGGCGGCAGACGCGCAAATTAGGTTTCCACCTTTTCTATAAATAGGCAAGAGCCCTTGCGCCCCTCTGCACCCCACACGCCCAGAGCTCGTTTTCTTCGCTTTTTCCTCAGTTTTTCCATTCTTTAGCTTTAGTCTTTATTTAGTTTAGTTATAGCTTTAATTCTTGCATTGTTCTAGTTTAGTTTATCGTTTCGTTATCGATCGGAACGTTTTTGTCCGATCGTTTTCCATTGTTTTCCGTTCGTTCGCTTGGGATTGGATTCAAGACCAACCATTGTTCATCCAACGCTTCCCTACGGGTTTTATATATTTAATTTCCGTTTTTATGGTTAAATCGTATTTTATTCCGTTTATTATGTCTGGCTAGTTTTCTGTTCTAATCCTTGGGTTTGCATGATTCGATCCTATATGTTGTGATTTGCTATTGTTATTTACCTTCCGCATTGATTCATGATTCATGGTGCTTATTTATATGTGTTGATTTCGATCAATCTTGATGCATATCTAGTTGCCGATTAACGACGAATCGTATTAATTGTCAATCAATCTTGAATGCATGATACTGAATAAGCCTCGAGTCGAATCGAGATAGGACATTCAGAGGAAGTATATTCTTAGTGATCCATTTGGAGTTGCTTATTTTCCTCTAGAGACGAATCGTGATAGGAAAATTAGTAATCAACTCGCCGCAATTGTCGTGAATCAAGTTGTTGGTTATATATGTGATATTCCGTCTTGTCGGATTAAAACGGTTAATAATAAGCGTGATAAACATCGTTGTGGATAGGATTGGTGCATCCTAGGGTTAGTCTTTCTTCATAGTTATCTTCCGTGATTTTATTGTTTTATTTATATTTCTACTTGGTTACCTTTGCTTTGGATTAAGTTCAAGCCCCAAAACCTCTCATCCTTTATCCGTGGCGAATAATGATGAATTATCGTTGAGCTAGCTTCTATGTTTTCGTGATACAATCTCTGTGGATACGATACTTCGCTTACCCTATACCTACACCTTTTACGTGTGGAAAAAGGAGTGATCAAGATGCCAAAAGGATACTTGGCATGGACATAATTCGAGATAGGGATAAGGGGGGGTTATGGCTTCAGCAGAAAGATTACATATTGAAAGTACTTAAAAGATTCAATATGCATGAATCAAGAGCTGTCACGGTTCCATTAGCACAGCATTTCAAACTTTCAGAATCTCACAAGCCGAAGACAGAAAAGGAAAGATCAGAAATGCAAAAGGTTCCTTACTGTAATGCGGTTGGCAGCATAATGTATACGATGGTGTGTACACGGCCTGACATTTCACATGCTGTGAGTAGGGGTGACTAATCGGGTTTCGGATATCGGGTATTACCCGACCCGACCCGACCCGATCGGGTAATTGGGTATCCGATAACCGCTTTTATCGGTTATCGGGTCGGTACCGGGCTGGGTAGTTCGTGTCTAAAAAAATTGGGTATCGGGTATACCCGAATACCCATATTTAATAAATCATATGCATTGTTTCTTGTGAAAGGTTTGTACATGAGCTGTGATTTTTCACGTGGAGAGGCAGAGAGCTACTTGCTTCTGCAAGCTTCTGCAACATCACCTACCCCACCCATTTTTCCATGTGATGTGACAATTAATGAGTTGTCATCTAATTTTTTTCTCATTTCTTCAACACTTCTGTTCTCTTTCTTCTTTGTAGTCTTAAATTCATTAAATTTTTTGCAACCACTCCTTCTTCATCTTCTGGCCCTGGGCGTCCCTTTTCATTTCTCTTACTCCAACAAGTATTCATAAATTTATTTCTTTCTTTCACTATCTCATTCTTCATCTTCTCTCTGTGCGCTTCTTTTCTCTTCTTTCTTCTATTTCTAGTCAAGTAATTTCGACCCAGAGCATGTTCCACTCCTCTGCCCGTTCTCTCTTCCCACTCCAATCGACGAAAATGATCAACTTTTTCCCTACGGGTTGCGGTCGTTGAAGAACCCTAAAAAATGGGGATGATTTGGATTTCTTGCGTGATTTCTGCATCTTGTTGCCGTATTTGCTGCAAACGGAATTGAAACAACCAAAAAAAAAAAAAAGAAGTGGCTCTGAGGAATCTGAAATTCTGGGTGTTTTCGGGTACCCTAATACCCGACGGGTATTAGGGTACCCGACTAAGCAAAATGGGTCGGGATCGGGTATTAGTTTTTGGTAAAAATTGGGATCGGTATCCGATAATTTCGGGTAGGGTACCGATCCGTACCGGTTAGTCAGCCCTAGCTGTGAGTGTGGTAAGTCGATATATGTCGGATCCTGGAAGTTATCACTGGGAAGCTTTGAAATACATACTTAGATATTTGAAAGGAGCATGCGATCATAGAATTTTATTTCAGAAACTTGAGAGTTATAAAGGAGATCATTTGGAAGGTTATCTCGACTCTGATTACGCGACGAACATGGACAGCAGAAAATCTCAGTCTGGATATATTTTTACACTTTATGGAGCAGGAATCAGCTGGAAGTCAACTCTACAATCTGTAGTGGCTTTGTCAACTACGGAAGCTGAATATATGGCTTTGACAGAGGTAGTTAAGGAAGCCGTTTGGCTAAAGGAGTTAGCTACTGAGTTCGGTATTCATCAAGGGTCAGTTGAGATCAAATGTAATTCTCAAAGCGCTTTATATCTTGTTAAGAATCAAGTTTTCCATGAAAGGTCCAAGCATATTGATGTTAAACATCATTTCATTCGCGACATTTTGAATAAAGGTTCTATGAAAGTGGTAAAGGTGTCGACGGATGATAATGCTGCTGATATGCTTACTAAAGCATTGCCAACTGATAAATTTAGGCACTGTCAAAGGATAGTGCATATTTTCTCAAAGTAAGAATTTGGAAATCTGCCATGTAATGGGGCATCATTGAGGGAAGTCTTGTGCAGAAGTTTTATAAAGACGTTTTTGCAGTCAAGGTGAAGTTTGTAGAGGATGTAACTATAAAAACAGTTTGGATGCAAATGGAATAAAGCTGAAGTATAAGGAACTGCATGCAAAATCAGTTACAAAGTTAGTTATGCATGCAGAATTTGTACGCGCATTCAGTTAGCATATACAGATCGAATCTTGTAGAAGATTGCATTTAGAAAGATGGTTATTATATAACATCATGATCAGCTGAAATTACATACATTCTCATTCACTCGAAGAACAAATACTACAGAGATGATAGATACTCCATGAAGATAGAATAGAAGCTTGAATTTTCTTATTCTGTTGGCTTTGCCATTCTTGTATCTTGATAATCATCCCTTTTGTCTAATAATACTCCTCACTCGATTTCTTTCCGTGGATGTAGATCCTTGTGATCGAACCACGTATATCCTTGGGTCTTTGATTCTCATATTAGTTTCTAACTTGAATCTACCGTGTGTTCTTGAATCCTTCTCGATCTTCGGCATCAAGTTATAACACTCGGATTGCGGTGAGCCGTTGTGATTTTCAACGGCGAGTTGTTGTGATTTTCCTCAACAGATGCAGTGAAAGAGATCATCAAATCACACTAGCAGGCAGCAACTTGTTAGCCTGCAGAGGCTGACGTATAACAACGTAGACATCGGGTTTTTGCCCGATAGTGACACGTAGAGAGATATGAGGAAGATTTCTACAATCCATCTCCTTAGCACGAGAAGTTGAGTCTTTCACCCTATTTTCAAAGATGAAGAGTTCAATAAAAACGTGAAAATCATTTTTAAAGTGTGAACGTGAGAATTATTTTTAAAATGAGAATATTAAAACAAAGTATGAATGTGAGAATTATTTTTAAAGTGTGAATATTAGAACATAAAAATTATGAATCCGTAAGAAAAATTACTGAATACAAAAAAATAGAATTTTAACCTCTCATTGAATTCAAACCCAGGCAAACGTTATAAATGTTGTATATTCAATAACTTTCTCGATGGATTTCATCAACTTTCAAGTAATTCATTTGGTTCTCACGTTCACACTTTAAAATAGTTCTTATTGAACCTCACCACACACACACACACACATATCTATACGGGGTGTTAACTTGAGAACCATTTTTATCGTGAAAATGTGAGAACCAAAAAATAATAAATTTATTGTGAAAATTGATGGAAATATTACTCAATCCAAAAAAATGAAATTTTCGTCCTTTGTGGGATTATAAGCCAGACGAAAATTCCGAATGTTGTAACTTTTCGCCTCTTATGAGATTCAATAACTTTTCAGATAGATTCATCAACTTTTACAACTTATTCATTTGATTCTCACGTTCACATTTTAAAATGACTATTATATATACATCATTAATTCCTATTTGATGTAAAATGGATACTTTTACACAGTCCTTTTATGAATATCTACAGCGGTCAATGTTCTTAAACAATATGCTCCAAATAGAAAACTAAAGCAACCCAGGGCAGTATTTGAAATACTATGGAGAGTGGCCTTAATTGTATGGTAGACAATTGCGATTCATCCATCTAAAGAAATTTAAAGAGCCCTCAAATATTTCTGTTTGTTTATAAAGGTACCTTTCTGTTCCAATACTAACTTTCGCAACAAAAATTGAATTTATTGCAGATTTTTATAGAAGAGTTGAACTGTTGCGTTTTTTTTCCATCAAACACGGTGTAAATAAATCAGAACATCTAATCTAGACATCGTAATAGTGTTAAGACAGCATTAGGTATATATGCCTCGAACTTTTATATGCTGTGAACGTGAACATTAAACTCATTTTAAGTTTTAGTTTTTTAGATCTTGACCTATCTTGGAAAAGGTTGGATATATACAATCAAATTTTCCCAAATCCTAATTCTGCCATCGGCTACCAAAATTAAATCTATTTGGCTAACACGTTACAATATTTCAACTACTATTGTAATTCTCCAGAAAGAACAAATGTATATATATTGTCCCAAACCATGAAAACCCACATAATTTATCTGATAAAAACTTGTACAAGTGATCAACAGAATTTTCTTCTAGGTTTTCATCCATGTCTTCAGTTGATCCTCTTAGGCAAAAAGAACAGAGCTGCATCCATCCTGTACAACTAGTTTGCTATTAAGATTGCAAGAAAGCACACACACACACACACACACACACACACATACACACACAAAATAAAATAAAATAAAAGTAAAAATAAAAAGCTTTACCTGTCAGGCAACACAGCGTTCCAGAACCCTATTTACGATGGCAGACATCTGAGGTATTCTTTCCTATATACTTTATTACCTTCGTATGTTACTCCATATCTCCAACATACACCATTTTCAGTATACACGGAGCATGCACTCATGAAATAAAACAAGATGCTATAGAAAAAAGATGCATGGAGACACAAGATTATTATTCATGTTACCTATCCCGTGCTACAGAGACGATCAACCACAGTGATTCAAACTATTAACACTCGAAACAGAAGCATTGATTCATCAAAAACAGATCATTCTCAATGACCACAAACTACGAATAAATGAACTAAAAAAACATGGTGTAGATCCAAAGCACTCGATAATCTGTCATGAACAAATGAACTCTATCCTAAAATATGCAACATTGCGACAATTTTATACTAAAATCTAAAGCAACCAGCTGCCTCACTGAAAGCACATATTCATTCCTGTCATTTTTCCCCATCTTTTGGCCACAAAGTATAAGTTTTCAATCAAATAGTAACACTGATGCGAGCTTCTATATATACAGATTTTTCACTATCTAGTCACATGAAGAACTAAATGCACACACCCACCTGCAGCAATATCTCAAGGGGCAGGAGCACATAGCCATTACATACAAACATAAATCACTCATAAGTCATAACAACTCAATCACATAGTATGTACTGAGCCAAGAGTCTAGTGAGAAATTCTATTTATCTACCAATGAAGCTCACAAACTCAGATTGAACATAACAGATTTGAAATTGCTGTCGTTTCCAAAAATGCAACATAATGTTTCAAAAGCATGCCTCTGGAAGTTCTGATTTTATAATTTGATTTCAGTTGAGTCCTCAGTCTGCAGTGCATAAGGAAAATATAGAATAACAGAAAATCAAATTACCCCTCATATTATCATCCTAGGAATTGTGTCTATCCTTAAATAGGTACATAACAGTTAACACTAATTACTGCTCAAATTATGATTGAGTTTTGTAAGGTCAAATCTATTCTTTCTTGATGTCCTCAATCTTAAGTTCCCGATTGAACTAGACACTGATGGCCAAAGCATAATACTGACCATTCCTTGCTAGAGCAGTGACATAGCCACATCCAAAGACGTGTCAAAACTCCACTAACAACTAATAGAATCCAATTATACTGTAAATGCTAGAGAAACCTCTTTACTTTAATAAAAAGAAATTAGCATGTTTTATTTCTGTCATTCATAAAGTACACCTGAACTTCTTCATAAATCATTAGCAGCCTTTAGCTTTATCAATAGATGGTTCTATGAATTTAGCAAAATGGAAAAGTGGTTTCTTGCATTTAAATTAGCAAGATTCTTACTTGATGCGCATATCACTGCAAAAAAAACTCATTATTCAGAATAATAAGCGCAATGGCACACCTAAACGATGTCCTCTTCAATTCTTTACAGTTTAAGCCGATATTCCATCTCAGCAATTCCAGGTCACCACCACAGCAATCAAAATGATCACCACGCCTTCTAATTCAATAAATCAAGCCAACTGGAGTTTTGGAAACTTAAAGAATCAACCATCAGAATATTTGCACAAGAAAGACATAAAATTCACAATAATTTGACAGTTTTGTTCAAATTTGAGTGCTATTCACAATAGAAAGAGAATCACACGGCATTTCACCATCAATAAGTACATAAACTAGTACTGAAGAACAACTTCCATATCCAAAAAGATTAATCATTTCAAAACGGAACAATATACCAAGATAAGAAAAGAACTATATGTATTTCATTTATCTGCCATTTTATCTATTCACATAATAAGTCTTCTATATCAGCATCTTCTACATCGCATAAGCACAGTACAACATATATCGAGCAAACTCATGAGCAAAAGATATTATATACCAACATCTAAAGGCTGTTAAAAACAGTCTAATAGTAAGAATGCACGCAAGCCATGGCACGGAAAGAGAGACCCAACATACAAGTTTAAGGAACAGAGACTTTTAAGACCTTGTGACCATGCTACAAGAACGAGCCAGTCGATATGTCAAGCTGCCTCCATCCAGTGTCGCCTCTCCCTCTATAGGTTCAACTTCATACTTCTTTCTGCAGCCTGGACAACGGGCATCCTCCTCAAGTATCCTCTTGTGACAGAAAAGGCAGAGCCTGAAACCACATCCACAGGGGTGAAAGCTTGAATCAGTGTAGTCTAAATCCTCAAAGCATATCGGACATGCTGTGGGGATTGCTCCAACATTTTTACAGACCCATATGGATCCTCGGTCTAAATGGCGCTCGGACTTCAATGGAAAATTATACTGCTTGGTCAAATTGGGCAAGGTCTGCGGGCGACAAGCATCATCCGGCCTCCAAGCACAGCAATTTACCATGGCCCTCTGATTAGCCGCTCTTCCACTCTCTGGATTAGCACTAATCCCTGAAAACATCTGGTCACTTGAATCCACCCGAGAACCAGACTCTGTAGAATGATCGTCATTCTTTGAAGGGGGGGGATCTTTCTGCTTGTCGTCAGTGGCAGCCAATGCATCAGCAACGGCCTCCCAATCATCCAAGCAATCATCATCGCCAGCATCCCCTTCGTCTTCCTCGCTCATAGTCCCTGAACAGGAACCATTAGTACTGCAGTTGCTGCTGCTGCTTGCAGTAAAATTGGCCCCAGAATCATTGCTGCCCGAGACACTACTGGTGTGGCTGGTCGGGCTGTTGGATTTCACGGACTCTGAGTCACTGTAATGATGAATTGACAATCCATCTCCATAAATCGCCTCCTCACTTCTCGTCTTAATCTCAAGTTTCCCTACAGGTTGGCTCCTCTGATTTTCTAAATGCACAGACGCCCCAATGGACACAGTCCCTCCACCATTGGCTTCCCCCTTACACTCGCCCTTACTTTTCACTGGTAGCATGAACAACCCAAATCAGCAATTATGACAAAGTACAATTACAACTATAGCCATTGCAATAATTCATAGAAAATGCAATAATTAGTGAAAAAATTAGGAATTTTAGATATTGGAAAAATATTATCCGCAAATAAAAGATTCATTACAAGTCTTTATTAGTTCATTTAGAAAAAGAAAAAAGAAAAGAAATTCACAAACCGTGAGAAAGCCACTGCTCACGACGAGCATCAAGCTTGCACTGCTTCAATTTCGCCGAGCGGTTTGCCTACAGTTTCAAATAAACAAAGTAGCCGATCTTAAAAACTGCAGAAAACAATATTTATCACAAATTTCACAAGATTAAGAAAAAAAATATGCAGCTAACTGACAATAAAGAATAGAAACTGACGGATTCTTGAAAAAACAAAAATAAGGGAAAATTTAAAAAGAGAAAGGTAAACCAAAGTAACGATCAAATACCGACCAAGAAAAAAAGAACAAACAGACAGCTTCACAAAACTTCACCCAAAAAATTAAGAATTTTCGTCCCAAAAATTCACCCGAAAATTTTCAAGAAACCAGAAACTAGAAAATCCAATAAATTACAGATAGAATAATGCGCACAGAAAAATTTCTCTCACAAATAGAACAAGTAATGCGCACCCTTTTCTTCTTGGCGAAATCTCTGGGGTTCGATGAGGCGATTGAGGCGTTGGGGATCGAATCGGAAACCATGGCTGAGTCAGCTCGTTGAGAATCTGAAAAACCCTAAACAGATTGATCGGAGAAACGGGTGGAGAGAGAAAACGTTAGATATAGAGAGAGAATGTGGATAACGGCAACTGCTCTGCTTCGCTCCAACCCTTTCGTTTTTTCCTCTTTCACTCTTCAAACCAAAAAGCGTGAGCTGCACAACTGGAAAGTTGTATTACATAAATACTCGCGTTTGGACCATTTTGCCCTTACTATCCAACTTATTTTCAGTGCAAACCATGTACACGTATTCGATAATTACTACGTATCTGCGGGGCATATTTCGTGACACTAATTTATCAATTTTATTTTGATTAAGAAATGATATTTTTGTACGTAGGTAATGATAATTAATCTCCATAGTTTCTTTTGCGTTTCATAGATCAAAGAGGTGGTCTCCTGTGCGCGTCCCATTAATTAATTAATTAATCTTCATTAAGTAGTTAATTAATTTTAATTAATCTTAATTAATTAATATTAATTAATTAATTAAATTAAATCTAATTACAATTAATTAATTTAATAAACTTTAATTGTAAATTAATAAATATAATTTTAAATTAATATATCTTAATTTTGAATTAATAAATTCTAATTTTGAATAATAAAGCCTAATTATAAATTAATAAACCCTAATTTTGAATTAATAAATCATAATTTGAATTAATAAACCCTATTTGGAATTAATAAACCCTAATTTTGAATTAATAAAGCCTAATTGAAAATAATAAACCCTAATTTTGAATAATAAACCCTAATTTTGAATAATAAATCCTAATTATGAATTAATAAACTCTAACTTTGAATTAATATACCCTAATTGTTAATTAATAAATCCTAATTATGAATTAATAAATCCTAATTTTGAATAATAAACCATAATTTTGAATTAATAAACCATAACTGAAAATAATAAACCCTAATTATGAATTAATAAACCCTAATTAATAAACACTAATTATGAATTAATAAATAAAATATAAAATAATAAAATAAAACAAAAACTTGTGCGCGCGCGCACACAAGTTAATGTCTAGATCAAATTATAATTAATAAGTTGTGGGCCTACTCACAGAAAAGGATATTTTCTTTTTCAATTAACTACTGAATTTTATCTTTTCCTAATCAATTACTATCTCAATTTTCAAAAGTAAATGGCATTCGTAAGAATTCGATTCCAAGTGTTTGAGAGAGAGATGGGAAATCCTTTGAAATTAAAATGAGAAACAATTAAGAAAATGGATTATGTAATTTGTTATAATAGTAATTCTTCTTTTTAGTTTTCAACATTAGTTTTTAAATATTCTTCTCTTGATGGTGTTAATTTTAAAGTTGCTAGCAAGTTTTTAGGTTTAAAACATAATCATGTTTTTAGTCTTTTAATGATCCGAAGATAAATTGAAATTAAAATAAATGTAACTAATTCTTCAATACATAGCATAATTCAAAATTTAAGGTGTATCCATCTGGATTCTGTTAATATAAAGTGTTTTCTGGTATTTTCATTTTCATTTACTTGTCAATCTCATGTCATAAATCCAGTTATACAGTATCAATGAAATATTATTAAATGAATTTAAATTTGATTCAAAATAAAATGTCAGAGTCGACGTGACTAACCAAAAAAAAGAAGAAAGATTTAAGATCGGAAGCACAATACATTTTAAGCAAAGGTTACGGGCGAAACTCAAAATGAGATGTAGAAGATGGTTTACCCATAATAAATTTTTAAAAAATATGAATGTTGAATCGCATTGATTATTATTGCAAAAGTTAAGAGGCCAAAATCTACCACTTGCGCTCAAAAAAATTAATCTCGGGACATAACTTGTCTATTTGTGAATATTTATGAAAGAATATTTGTTCCATGTATCATCACTATTTTTATAAAATCAACACACAAGGAAATGGTTTTAAAGTACATATTAATTTATAAATTGTAGAGTAAACGTCGTTAATCAATTGCAGAATGAGGAGAGATAGCTTTTCCTTTTTCCTTTTCTTTTTCTTTCATTTGTTGAAACTAAATTTGTAAATGTGTAGGTTTTATACGGATCAGAACAAATAAATAAGTATCGATTTTGAAATCGACTCATTATTACTATGAATTGGTAATAAGAATATCTAAAACACGTTAAACAAGCTCATAGTACACCAAAAAAAATTATCGAATCTGGTCGAGTCTGGATCGATCTGTGTCTAAATGGTCTGGAATCAAAACCGCTACTAATGGGTTATGAGTAGAGCCTGTAAAATTGGTCCGGTCCGGTGGACCGGCCCGAGGTACATGGAATTGGGGTCAAGTTGGGCTCGTAAAAATAATGGCCTGGAAAAACTGGGTCTAAAAGGCCTGGCCACATAGCCCCGTGGGCCTACCGGACTTTGGGGCTAAAAAGCTCGTCCGATGACTGTTCATATAATGCCTAATAAGACACTTATATAAACGCCTTATTAGGTATATAAGTGTTTTGTTAGGTATATATGAACATATAAGTGTCTTGTTACGTAATCTATGTGATATATTACAGTATCTAATAAGACGCATTTCTTCGAGTATCATATTATAATATCTAGTAGGACGCATACAAATGTCATATTACCTTACGGGCGGGCTTAGCCCAATGGCTCGGTGGCCATAATGGAACTGGGCTAGGCTCTTAAAATTTGGGGCCGGTAGCACTGTGCGGGCAAGCCGAGTCGACCTGCATAGTACCTGAAGCCAGTCGGGTCGGATCTACCCAACCCGACCCACCAATTTTGCCACCTCTAGTTATGAACGATTTCATGTCGATTTGAATAAAACTCTTCCATTGACAAATCTAGTTGAAACCATGATGAGTGATATATCAAGGCCTGCTATCTTTTTGTTATGGATAAGGTGAAACATTACAGTAAAGAGAAGTTTATTTTTCATAATTAATGGGATACATGATTTAGTATTTTTATCTTCATTATTATGATTTCTTCAATTCTCCCTTTTAAATAGGATATGAATGAAGTTAAATTGGCTCAAACGATAAAATTAACTAGGCCTTGAAAGATTCCAAGGTTCCAATTTACTAAAGTAGAAAATATATTAACCTATATTACTTTTATCTATAATTAAACACTTAATATATACGGATTAATAAAACGGTTCATAGAAACAGCATCAATAAATGGAATATAAACTAACCAAAACTCAAACTCGGATGGTTCGAACTTTTTTGAATATACATATTAAATAGTCCAAACTTAATTTTGTGATTGATAAAATTTAAATTTTGGTATAATTTTTTATGACTAATACATAAAGTATTGGAGAAATATCAAGTTATTTTGGCTCGCCTCATGTTTAATTTGAATATACTCATTCAAAACTCGAATCCATAGGTAAGCAAACAAAATTCATAATTTCATACATAAAATAACCCATCAAATCATGTTCGGAGTTACTCGATTTCATCACCACGAGAAGTACAGTAAATATTTGGAATAATCTAAAAAATCTAAAACCAAAGAGGTAAGCTTTGTATAACATGAGACCTCAGTCGAGCTATACTGGGCCAGCAATTTGGCGAAATATGAGCATTTTAGGATTTTCTCATCATCAGTTTTTGGAATTTTTTATGATGAAGATTTCGTGTGACAAAAAAAAAGAGAAGAAAAAAAAACAAATGAAAACAAATTAAAACAAAACGAAGATTATAAGAACGGCATTGTTTAGGTGAGCAGAAAATTTCCTCGATTGTTTTTGTTAATAATATATTTTCAAACCACGCAGCTTTATATTAGGTGGATGGTAAAATTTCCATATCATGCATTTAATTTGTGCTGATTTTTCTTGCATAGTTGCGGTCCGAGAGTTTTTGTTTAGAGGGATCCAGTCTTCTCCTCTCTTTTATTAGATACCCAAAACATACTCCTTGTTTTTCCTTAAAATCATTGTCTCCGCCTCCTTTGATTATCAACGCTTCACCGCCTCCATCAGCTTCCCTGACTCCATCTCCCCCTTGTCTATCTCACTCTCTATCTCTATGTGATACGATACACAAAGCGCAACCCCCCTATGTCTTCAATTTCTCCGCCGCCTGCCTTTGTGAGAGAGGTGGCGGAGGCGCCCTGCCTCCTCTCGCATCTCTTTCCCCTACCCTTCTCGCTCTTTCTCTCTATAAAGAACCCAAAATCAGATCTTCTTCCCACCTCTTTTATCAACGTCATCGTTGTCCCATCTCTAGATCCGATGAGCCATCACAGCAATTCATCATCACATCCTCATAATTTATCTCTCACTCTCCCTCTCTTGTCACTATCGTGAACGAATAGCGGCCATGCCGTCGCCATCGCTACAGCTTGCCACCGCCACACCTCCCTCTCATATCGGCCCAAGAGTTGACGATAGTCCTGTCGCCTCTGCCCCGACACCAATGTTGTCATTCTCTCCATTGCCTCTCACCCTTTCCTAAAAAAACAAACAAAAGTGAAGACTTTTTTGCCTCTAACGAGTTCGACGGAACAGACACAACAATTTAAAAATCATCTTTAATCCATTGAGGTTGTTCTTTAAGAAATTCTTACTTTTGTATAAATATATGTGGTAAATTAATATAAATTCATAATATATCTATAGAATTAATTGATAGAAATATATATATCTTTAATTATTAAATATGAAATTATTAATATACTCATAATCTTTTTTTAAATCCATTGGGACTCAGTGCCTCCACTTCCCCCACCTGGGTCCGCCTATATCTTTGCATGTTATATAATTTACATATCTTTTAGTTAATTTGTCTTCATTTACCTTGCTCATTCAGGGTTGATTTGATAAAATTTTGATAATATACCGAATAATCTCCTACCACCGTGGGCATAAGTAAGTGTATTCACCATTGATGTGGCAATGCCACACAAATAGGAGAGTCAATCATTACTAAAAATAAAAATCACTTATATTACTATCTTAATATTGTAAATTTTATTATGTTGATCATTGCCATATAAATAAAAGAGGTCTCGGCGCACTTGAATGCCTCAAAGGGACAATACTCATAAATCTATTTACAATTAATTTTAGTCATATTAAAGTTATAAAAAAGGTTACAAATTTGAGTAAAAAAGTTAATATTTACACATTTATTATTTATCCTCCTCGCAAAGATTTTCAAAAAAAATTGTTTCATGTACTTAAAAGATGCAGTTATATGTGAACACATATCATATTCCCTCCGTCCCACTTAAAACGTCTCATTTCTTTTGGACACGGTTATTTAGGAGAAAAGTATAAAGTAATTAAAATATTAAAAAGTGGGTAGGGTCCACACTTTTAGAAGGGTTAATTATTTCCTAAAATAGAATAGGACATTTGTAATGGGACAACCCAAAAAGGAAAGTAGGACATTTTAAATGGGACAGAGGGAGTATAAAAATGTATGTTTTCGTAATAACTTATGACTTAATGTACTTTATTTATAAAGTTATTACTTCATTAGTCCACTAAATTCGTGCATTTAATTCCGTTTTGGTCCGTCCACGAAAAATGTTCACTTTCCTTTTCTGGAAACATCAACTTTACATTTTTACCCTAAACATATCTACTTATTTACAAAAAAACCACATATGGCCCATCTTTTTATATTCAATAACCATTAATATATTCATTTATTATCTACATGACACATCTTTTTATACTCACTTACTTTACACTCATTACAATTTATTAAAACTCGTACCACCAAAATCAATGAACGATTTTGATGGATGGAGGGAGTACATTATAATAATATTAATAAAAGTGTTGTGTTTCACCATAATCCAGTAATATGTTTACATGTAAAACATTAACTTTGTATGTTAAATATATTAATAAATTTTTATTATAACCTAATTCAATATACACTTTTTCCAATAAAATCTAACGAAAAGAACACTTTAAAGGAAGAAAAGACAAGTATTATATGTGAACACATACACGTGAAAGTGAGAGATGCGCATGTGTACACGTTGAGTAAATAGCTAACACAAAAAGGTAGGTCAATATTCCCGAAGCAGAACATCTAAAAAGTTTCCATGAACGAAAAAAGGCTTCAAAATCTCACGTGTAATTAGAAAAATATAAAATCTCACGTGTAATTAGAAAATTCTGCACACGCAACTCGTAGTCCCCCAAACTAACACTATACAACATTTGATTGCTTTACTTGAAAAGCTTCAATACATTCGACGATTACTAAGTTTTATACGGTCAATTTTTATTTATTTTTTTAATTATTTGGTCGATTAAGTCAATTACAACTTCAATTATAGCAACATTTGTACGTAGAAACACTTAAAACAAGATATATGTTCGGATATTATCCAAAAAGGTATGCATATTATATTACAATACAATCCACAGTTTAATATGTGGCCGCATAGCTTTATTGTTAATAAAATTGAAGTGAATTACAAAGTGTTTATGTGCTTGCTCGATATACTAGTTTAGCAAATTCAATTATTGTTAAAATTTTGAGTTTGGCCTTTTGACTGTTGAGTATTTTCTAATAATAATAAAAATAGATTCAAATTTGAACTGCAATTAGTTGAAAAAATTGATTGGGTTCGGTTTATTTAATACCATTGTGTTGAGTTCTTTTTTATAGAAGAAGATAAACCATAAGGAAATATCAGTAATAAAGCTTTTGCATAGTTTTATCATGGAAATCAGCATTAAATATAAAATATATAAATGATTTAAATATACAAAATTTATCGATTGACAAGTCAATTGTAATAAGAAAATTATTTCTTCAAATTTTCCGACAAAAGGAAATAAGGCGAATGTTGTTTGGTGTTTCATTTGATTTATCGAGGTTCAAGGGCCCAATACCTTTATTGGGTCACCGCCCATTATTACAAAGAGAGAAAAGATGAAAACGCTTCCACCATAAATATTAGCACGAAAAAGCCCGTTTGAGATATCGGCGAATTGCATTTCTAAATAGATCAGAACCTTGATTAGAACTAAGCCTACAAACCTTTCTACTTAATCGATGTGATCTTTTATTTTTTACTTTGGTTCATTTAGTGATGTGAACATGATAAGAAGTTACTTTACATTTTTGTACGCGTGAAAGTGTGTTTGGATCGAAGGATCTTAGGGTAGATTTTGAAGAATTCTAATCTCCACTTCATGTAGTTTGACCAAACAAAAATTAATCAAGGGTTTCCATTGAGGAGAAAACTGTTCTATAATAGAAATTGTATATCTGGCTTCCACACCAACTAAGTTATGCTCGAGGAATTAATCAAATTAAATATTGAACTTATTTAAAGATTGTTATTCTAAGTTTCTAGTATAATTACTCATTGTCCCAGTTTGAAGCAAGCCCAGATGGAATAAGGGAAACCTTAATTTACAGTTTGAGTTTTACTATAAATTGTCGTCTTATCATATTTTCTTTCCTTGGATTTTCCCATATTTTTTTCTAGGAAGATTTTCCTATCTTTACTTCCAATATTCCTTATGTGAGATATCTACTATTCAATTTCTCAACATTGATATAAGTGGAAAGAACATTTTTACTCCATGGTTTTTTTCAGAATTAATAAAATGACTTGATTGACATGATCTAATTATTTGGTGAACATACTCGATCAATCTTTTCTTGTGTTTTAAGTGATATTCTCTCAAAAGAGTGTCATTGTCTCAAAATGATATGGGAATTGGAAAATATGTCCTACTTTCTTATTCAAATAATTGCATGTGCATCGTATATGATTAAATAGATTAAGAATTAATTGAAGTCAATTTCATGCTAGCTAACACCCATCTATCAATTTGCTTTTCATCTTTCTTAAGTGATAGCCAACTTGTTATGCAAGATCTTTTGATAGAGAAATACTTAATATTTTTTGCAAGTAGGTGGAACTTAAGGCCAAACGTAACCTCATACTACATTTTCACGCATTTAATGAATTTTATATTTCAACACGGAACATATTTTTATCGTTAATTTGCCAATTTTTCATTAAAAAGAATAGTGAAATGCTTGAATTTACCTTTATTGAGTACTACTTTATGTGGGAAGCCTTTCGTTAACTTTTTTTTATTCATTTGATTATATATAAAAAATCACATCCTTAACTAGGAACAAACTTTGGGGAAAGGGTATCTCTCTTTAAAGACCTAAAATGTTAAACCTTTTTACATTTTGCTTATAGATATATATCTCCACTTGGGCCCGAATTATGTTAGAAATTATTGATGTTGATGTGATTATTAATGATTCTGCATCTGCAAATATTCGAATAAATTATTTTTTATGATATTGTATTGTTTATATTTTGTTATAGATGAGAGTTGCGATATAGAAATATAAAGAAGATGACAAGTAAGTTGTATATATTTTTGACAATTTTTGATTTTCCATTTATGTTTGTAGATCATTTGAATTTTAAGTAAATTTACAAATTTAATTTATTTTATAAGTATAATATAAGGGACCCTATATTTCTTTTTTTGCCTAGAGCCCATAAATATCAGGAACATGCCTATTCATACCTAATTGTATGCAAATATTGTTGATACGAGAAACACACCTTTTTATATATATATATATATATATATATATATATATATATATATATATATATATATATATATATATATATAATGATTATCGTGAACAATCCTTATATTAAAAATATAAGGACAAATATTAACCTCGATAAATTATGATGCAGATGCAACAAATGTACAATTATATGGAGAAATGTGTATATAGATAATTCAGATGCACATTTAAAAATAATCATTAGATTTCCAAATCTAATAAACATGATTTATTCTCATTTATGTATATTAAAGACTATATGTAACGACCCGACTTTTCAAAGAAATACGAATCATATGGATCGTTACTGGTATGATAATGCAGCGGGTAAATACATCATTAATCAATACAATTAACCAATCAATTACGAATGATTTCATAGACTGAAAGGAATAAATTGTTTCGATACAAACTCAAGTCAAAGAAGGAATTGACAAAAAGGTTCAATGTTCAAATCTAACCCAATCAGGGCGCAATTCAAGGAACGAGGTACGACCTCAAGTTCAATTATGATATGAAAGCAGTCATAATCAACAGATACCAACAAAACATCAGAGTTTGGCAGCAAATAAACGTGTGAACATACATATGATGATGCATGCTCAAGGTTCTAGAAATCCTTTCAATTAAGGCAACAGAACCACTACCACTTTGCACCACCTCGTAACCATCATCAATCCTTGCTCAACCTGCACATCAAAAATGAATATGCAGGGCTAAGTACAAAAGTACTCAGTGGACTCATTGCCGAAAACATTTTCTTTATAAAAGTTATTGAACTACCCACAATAGCACATGAGTATTTTAGTTGAAAAGACTCATGCCTATCAAATATTTTATCATTTTCCAAAAGTGTCCGGCGGACTATTTCATCCACGTTGTTCCATATCCGTAATTCATTCATCAATCATACGTTCATTCATTCGCGCACTATGGGTGGCCACCTACACATAGTCGCCGTGACCGATCGAGGTAGCTAACCTTAACACACGGTCATGCGTGTACACAATCCGAGTTAGTTCTCAACTAAGTCGGATCCGATCGTTACCATTTTTAACGTTGGTGGACCAACTCATTCACATACCACATTGGATATACCAATCAATTCTCGTCCCACATTTGGACAAATCAACCTCGAGATATGGACACAAAAACATAAATATTTGGCGATCGATAACGGTTCATGCGATAATATTTCATAAAGCTTTTGTAAATCATGCTTTTAGTTATGCATAATCATTTTGTTTCAAGAAAAGCCCACCTCAAGAATTGACCTTCTTGGAATACCGCTAGCGATCCTCGTGGTTTTGTTTACGTCCACTGTTGGACCTTGTCAACGCAAGAAATATGATTTAGTATGTCATTCGCTTCTTTCGAGAAGTATCATTAAGATTCGACAGCTCAATATCTTTTAAGTCTTTGGGTTTTAGGATTTTCGTCATCGATATGACTTAATTAATATTTATATTTCGTCTATTCGATTGGTCTCGTCATAACGATAGGTGACACTTCGACGTTGCATTCTTCCCTTCCATCGATGTTTCTCCACGTCGTTTCGTATAATTTATGAATCTTAATTTCATAACTAATATTCTTCGTTTGTTAACGCGTATCAACGTTTTCGAGTCCAATCCCTTATTCGTTACTAACATTTCTTCGACGTTCTTCTCGTTTCACATGTCCCACATATTCTATCAGAGAATCTCATATCTATAGTACACAATCAATAAAGGTTTCTTATAAATCAATCGCCTCCTAACAAGTGTTCTATAAATTAAAGTTGATTAAATAATATTTCCTCAAGTATCTACTTGACATAATCAACTCATTACTTAATTAAATCTCGAATTTAATTAAGTAAATACATAATTAAATATTAATTAAATGGATCAATCTAATAGTCCAATAATTTTTGATTAATCAATCAAATTAATTTAATTCATCTTAGTTATCCACTAATTAGGATTTATTTCTCATCACACCTTTGTAACAAAATACATAAGGTCTATCTCATTATATAAGTAAATCACTTAAAAAGAATAATTCTCAAATTATTCTTTAACATAATTAATTAATTATGTTATTCAATTTCTAAAAATTAGACTTTATTCAATCTAATAAATTTAATTAATTCACTCTAACTAATTGATATTTAGATTATTATTTAATTAATTAAGAATAAATCCCAAAATTTAATTACTAAAATTAAATCTCGTATGTAATTAATATAGAATTTATTAAATCCTTAATTTAATTTTAATGGATCATAGATGAATAGTTCAAGTCCATTACCAATTTCAATTCTTAGCCCAACATTTAAATACATATAAGTCCATCTTCAAATTAATTGAAGTCCATATCAATTTAATTCCAAAGGCCCATCTTTCATTTTAAATTCTAAGACCCATTATTAATTTAATTCTAGAAGCCCATCTGACATAGGTCCAATATCATTTTATTTTAAAAAGCCCACACATAGCCCATTCTCCTTTTTTTTCTGGCCCAAAATCAAAGCCCAATAATTAATTTCTCGGCCCAATGCATAAGACCCAAACCATTTAATATTTTCTGCCCATGAAAATAAGCCATTTTCGCCCATATGTATTTTGTTCGGCCCAAACGAAATAAGAGCCCAAACTAATTAAGATCAGCCCAAAATAAAAATAAGGCCCAAAAACAAAAACCTAAACTACATACTAACCTAGCCGCCCCAATCCCCTTTTCACTCCATCTCTGCGTCTCTCTCTCTCTCTTCTCACAGACGCACACATACAAGTCGAGATCGCCGCCGCCGCCGTCTCCTCTCCGGCGAGCCATCGCTGGTCGGCGAGCCACGCCATCGCCCTCTATCTTCTCGCTGACGGATACGCACGCACGCACGCATGCGGTGTTGCTGCCGTCTTCTTCTCTTTTCTGTCGCAGACGTCCCCGCCGTCTCCCGTGAGCCGTCTTCCTCTCCTCTCGGTGAGATCGTCACCACTGAAGAGATCCGCATCGCCGCCGACGAGATCGGCCGAACCTCTCCTTGGGTCGCGTCCCGGTCGAGCACGCCGACACCGTCCACGGTTGTCCTCCTCTCTTTCCTCTCGTTCGATCTACCCGACGACGCGTCGAATCGGCAAGCACCCGCTGTCGGCGCCATGGACGAGCTCCACTCACCGAGCCACTGTTCCGGGCTCGCGCGTCGCGTGGCCTCGCTCCACCACCACCGTCGATCGATAGCCGAGCCCTAGTGGCTCGATCCCGCTTAACGAAACCGCATGTAGTTTCTCTAGATTTCTAAGTTACGTAAATGCTAAATTTTCTATGTATTTGAGATATTCTATGTTTGATTATTTGTATCAGTTGATTTGCTTCCAAGAATTTGGTGTGAAAATAGATGGTTACCATATACATGTATTTGCATACAATATTACTGAGTATAGTGCAGAATTTAATGAAGAATAGAGAAGATATAACCTTAGTGAGTCTGCTTGTTTTGCTCACTGAAATATTGTTGGTGGTTTTTCTTCAGTGGACAGATTTGCAAAGTGGAGAAATATGGTTTCATTGGTTAATACAATATGAGAGGAAAGTTGAGTGAAAATCGGTGTTGTATAAAAAAAATTCACATAGGATTTTTAGAGGTGAAAAGATGAGGTTGAAAGAATGATTATATAGGGAAAAGTGGAATATTCTGAGGAATAAAAATGATGTGGTTTGACTAGACCATTTATCTCATATACAAATATCTAACTCAATTTGTAACTGTATTCGTTCTTCGACATTCGTTTAAATTCTCTCGTTCGAAAGTAAAATCGAAACATCAACGATTATAAAATTTAATAATCGCTCTAAATTCAAATCTCGATTTAGCTAAAGAGTTTAATAATCGAAGTTTTAAATTTCTCGGGTATTACACTATACATATATATATATATATATATATATATATATATATATATACAATTTTCAGCTTTTAATTCGTGAAGATTTATGGTGAATCCATCACCTTACTTGATAGATTCAAATACTTAGGTTCGAATCTCATGAGGGATGAATTTTTATTTTTCTGAATTACATTTACACGGCGAATTCAAACACTTTCACATCGAATTCAGACTATTTCATGAATTTGTAGTTTATACGTTAAGAATAATTTTATAATAATCACTCCTATATATATATATATATATATATATATATATTATATAAGTGTGATTTTCATCTACTAGTTATATCAGCAATTTTTCTTGGAAAATATGTGTATGGAATACAACGGCGGAATTCATATACGTGTTTTAAGTTCACAAATTTTGAATGTGCGGAATAGGGGTGAGTATTTGGATATGGTTAATTGGATAATCCGATAATTGAACCGAAAATTCGGTTATTGAGTAACTGAATAATCGATTTTACTGGATTCGATTCGGTTATCGGTATAATAATTTTAAGAATATCGGTTATCTGATTGGGAATTATCAAAAACAAATAACCAAATTGATAAATCTAGTATATGAGATTTATAAAAGCGATAAAGAACACCGAGAGATTTTTACGTGGTTCGATCAAGAATGAGATCTACGTCCACGGAGGAGATGATCCTCAAGATGTTTACTATAATTTGATTCTGACAAGTATCTCTCAAAACTCTAGTATTCGATAATTTGCTAACCCTTTTACCTTCAATCTAACTCCTATTTATACACAAGCGTAAATCATATCCCACGAACCCCTTGATTGGCGGACCATAACTCTCCCATGTGACCATGATCTCCACCATTATTACCCATGATTCTGCCGTTACCTCATTACCGTTACCCATAATTAGGGTTTAGGAATCGTCATTTAGGTGTAACGAGTAGAGCAACATTGGGTTGGGCGGAGCTCGTTTGGGGCACGAGAGATCGGGCCATATCCTGTTGTTGGGCCTTCCCGCTTTGTTGGGCACGAGAGGTTGGGCCATATCTATCATAGCCCCACGAAAAGTCGAGGAATAGCCTTACCGGGTGGGCGGAGGCGTGCTTTGCCGAGGTGGAATATTCTTGGTGAAGTTTCTTGAAGGTTTGTTATTCGCTGTATGATCTAAAATACTTCTGTTGATCCGAGGTGGTCATATCCGACCTGATATACTTCTGCTGATCCGAGGTGGACATATCCGACCTGGAATATTTCTGCTGATCCGAGGTGGACATGGGAGTAGTCCGATGTCCGAACTCAAATTATTAGCTGAAGTCGAAATCCGACGTTTATGAAGGTCAAGATCCGACCTGAATTACCTCTGGTATTAGGGCATGGGCGTAGTCCGATGTCCGAACTCGTAGTAATCATCACGCGATCAGACTGACGGTCTATTTTCCAGAGGTACGTCATACGCGCCAGGCGGTAGTTGGGCACTTCGAAAAGCGTCGGCGTCTTTCACACAACCAAGCGTAAATAGCACGTGTAATAAGCGAAGCGGCAGATTTTTGGCGCCATTTATCCTATAAATAGGTCTAAAAGAGCAGCTGTTCATTTTCTCCTTGACGTTTGAATCCAGAGAATACAACCTTAGAAATCCCCAATTCCTCTTTCACACTTTGTTGAAGAAATCGAAATCCGCTCGGAAAAAGTAAGTATGTATTCTTCACCTTCTCACTCCTCTTCTCGCTCGATAACTCGGTTCGACTGGGTTACGGTCGTTAAGACCTAATATAAGGGATTATATATGCCATAACCGCCTAGGTAAATCCATAGGACTTAGTTCTAGGGTTTCACCGATGTCGTCGGTATGGGATGGCCTCAAGATTGGTGGGCGAGATCAACCTTGACAATGGAGGAGCTTACGGTGGTCGCCGAGAAATACCACATCCCGGAGGATGTATGGTTGTGTTGCAAAACCCGATGATAGGCGATGGCCCTCAGGAGGATTCATCACCATTTTGTAGATAGCTTAATAGTGGGCTTAGATTTCCTTTTGCCCCATTTTCCTTAGCTTTCGGGGTATTTTCGGATCCTATATGCCAAGTGACCTCCAATTCTATTAGGTCGGTGGTGGGGCTAGGGTTGGCTGTCATAGTATAGGCGAGGGTTTCTCTTCAAGTCTTGATGCGTTTTTAGCATCAAGTCTATAAGTGGAGTATATTACACCATCACCACCTGAAGTTTAAAATTGCTTCCCGTCGAAGGTATCCCATTGGCAAAATAGATACTTCTTTTTGGGGTGAGGGTATCCGAGTGCGAGTGGGGCCTCGGTCGATAAAGGGCGTGAAAATTAATCCCCGGGCCCTATGGAGAAGTTGTTGAGCGATATGGGTGAGATCTATCGATCAACTATACCGAGGATGATTTGAGCGATCTTTGGGTGAGTGTCTATAGGTCGAAGCTCCGGTGTCGTGGTCGATTTGGGTGAGGCAACCTTCTTATCTTTATTTCCCTCGTTTGATTTTCTTTGTGCTAATGAAATTCTCATGTTGAATGCGGTGAAGGTTGACCCGACCGGAGAAGTCGATGTGCCGATCTCGCCGCCCCGCTTCCTCTGATCGAAGGGAGCCCCTGAGGAAGAAGGCAAGACGGAGCGAGTCCACCCAACAGCCCGTGGTGGTGGACGCCCTGAAAGACCTATTGACCGGACCTCAGACAGCCTCGGGGCCGACGTTGGAGATGGAGGTCCATGGTCGGCCTCAGCCCGAGGTGCCGGCTTCCAGCACATCCTTATCCTTCCCAAAGGTATACACCGCACCCTTCTCCTTGTAAGTTTGTTGTTACTTGTTGCTAATTGTTCCATATTTAGGATGCGGCCTCGATGGCGGGTGAGATGCACCGCATGGCGGGCTTATCGTTGATGGCGCCTGCTGTCTGAGGCCATGGAGAAGGCTAGCTGCTGCGACGGATCGAGAGCTTGCTGAATCCGCTTGGATGCTTCGAGGCGGATGTCGAACTGCCTGCGAAGCCGCGCCGAAGTGGCAAAGATGGCACCGAGGCGCCCTCAAGAAGAAGGATCGGGCCTGCGGTGGCCCGTCTTTGAAGTGGAGAGCCCAAGAGGAGGCTGCCGAGGTGAAAGGAGGCTGCGGCAGCGATCAGCGCCTTCTTTGGAGAGGCAAGGACCTATCTTGAGGGCCTCGCCCGTGAGCTTATCAGTCGGAGAGTTTTCCTCTTTCATCTCCGACACGGCTGCTGTGATGAGGCCGCGGTGATCTGTGCTCACCTAGAAGTTGGCGGCCGGCGACCAGATTTTGATAAGGCCCAACACGGTTGGGTTGAGGTCGACCACCGGAGGTATGCAAGAATTACGCTCGCATAATCGTGGGCGACCTCGCTTTCTGTGGTGGATGCCTTGGCGTCTTACGCCTCACTCCTACGGCGGAGGCCGTAACTCATCTGAGGAAGATGAAGGCGTGGAGCTTGAGCCTTCCTTGCCGAGTTAAGGGCGAAACCAGGCGGTAGGTCCAAGCTCGGACGTCCCTTCCGCAGATCGGCATCCGGTGAAGAAGCAGAGGCGCCCAAAGAGGAGGTCGGAGGGTCGGCAATCACTAATGAGCACGAGGTCGGTGGACCCATTGTAATAGGATGATTTGTCGGGATCGATAGGACCGGTGTTGTACAAACTTCCATTTGAATAATAATAGATATATCTTGTTGAAAGGCCTTGTCATTGTCTTTATTCTAGCGTTTTCACCTCGATGCCTTGATTTGGATCATGAGCGCTAACAAAGCGAAAGAAGTCCGAGGTGCTCTGGCGGAGAAGGATGAAGAGGTGACACCTTTGGAGGAGTCGGTGCCGAAGGTGACTCGGTATTGGCCAGCATGGATGTCAGCTCGGCATCGTTAGCCGAACTGAAACAAAAATTGCATGAAGCTGACTGCGAGGTAGCTCGCCTCCTTGCTGAAAATGAGGCGTTAAAGTTAAGGATTACACATCTCGAAGTCCAGGGGGCTGATTTATCTGCAGATGTGATCCACGGACGACTGATGCACTGCGAGGAACAGCTTGAGCTGACAACAGAGAAGCTAGCTCGGATCTCGGAAGAGCACGAAGAGTATGAAAAGGTCATCCGCCGGACTGGGGGAACAATTATATCTGAAGCCGACGATCGAGTTCAAAGCTTGTTGGCGGAAGGCATGGTATTGAGGGATGAGGAGGTCAAGCGGCAAGAATTTTAAAAGCGCCTCGACTCCATCCTTAAATACATGCGGATGTACGAGATCGTCATAAGCGGCGCATGCCTCCACCTCGCCGCGCATCTCGGTGAGCAGCGAGCCCATAATTGAAGAGCACGAAGAGGAGGCGGTTCTGGCGATCACGCCGAGGTGCTCCGTCTAATGGGCCCATCGACATCGGGCGCATAGAGGACGGCGCTCGGCGGTTCGGAGGAAGGGCGCGGCTTTGTCAATCGGCGATGGAAGGGCTAGAGCTCGGGGACAAGGGCATAGTCCTGGTCCGACGTCAGGTTCACGGGGTCCAGATACGGCTCCTGGCGCAGGATTGAACTCCCCAGGTCAGAATCCGCCCGCGCCGAGTCAAACTACTTCCGGAACAGGCCGAGGTGTGGCTACCCTCGTAGATTGGGTGGAAGGCACAGAGTTTATTCCGGGTATCCATCGTCGACCTGGGGACTTCGTTCAAAATTATCTCAGCTTTGGTGAGTCTCGGCGAGGCGGAGCTCGGAAACCCGAATGAGCATACATAGTGTAGGACTTTGTACGTAAGTATAAATGTATTTAGACTCGTTTCGAAGTGTACGTTTTTCCTCTTGAGAGGTATAAACATAGCTTAGGACTTCGTTTGGTCATAAATGTATTTATACTGTATACTTTGCCATGATTTGGTGAGATCCAATTTTGGATGTCTTATACATGTAGATTTTTCAACTTAATGAGTAATCTGTATGTTTGCATGTAGACTTTCAAACTAGTGAGTAGTCGTATGCGTTGCCTTTGAGACGTTCAATTCAATGAGTAATCTCGAGCGCGTGGCGCTTAGTGAGTACCCTACTTAGTGGGTTTTTTATCTTCGTGAGGCGTCCCTCGTGAAGGTTAAATCGTTATATCCAAATAGATGTTCGCATATGAAATAAGCGAAGTGAAATGAAATATTCATTGGAAAAATAAATATTTTATTCAACACACGTGCTTGACAAGGCAAGTAAGGAGACTAACATGAAGCGGATCTGAAATCAAAACTATGTAAAGTACCTCCTTAAATGAGAAATATGCCGGAGTTAGGGATAAGCGCACCGGATAAGTGAGATAGCTTGTAAGCCCCTTACGAGGTTCTCGTGAACACGGTATGGGCCTTCCCATGTTGGATCCAACTTGTGAAGACCCTCGGCTCTCTTGGCTTCATTATTGCGTGGGGCGAGGTCGCCTACTTGGAATGCGGAAGTTTTGACCCTTTTGTTGTAATGCAGTGCGACTGGGCTTTATACTTGGCCGTTTATGAAGGCTAGCTCATGCTTCTCTTGAGGCGTCGAGGTTTGCTCGCAAGTCTTCCTCGTTTCGGCCGATCGAGTGAAGAGTGCGTGGACTTGGCACCGATCTCACCGATATGACGGCCTCGGTACCATAGACCGGTGAAAGGGGTTTCCGTGCGACGTCCGAGGTGTGGTCCTGTAGGACCAGAGGACTTGAGGGAGATTTTCAGCCCAGTCGCCTTTAGCTCGGTCCAGCCTCTTCTTCAATCCTTGTACAATCGTGCGGTTCGTCACCTCGGTCTGGCCATTCGCTTGCGGGTGTGCGACCGAGGTGAAGCGTTGATCTATCTGAAGCTCTTCGCACCACTCCTTGAAGTTTTTGTCAACGAATTGGGTGCCATTGTCCGAGACCAGAATGTGCGGTATGCCGAAGCGGCAGACTATATTTTTCCACACGAAAGTCCGAATCCTCCCGCTCGTGAGGCTCGGCGGTGGCTCGGCCTCGACCCGTTTGTGAAGTAGTCTATGGCTACGACTAAGTATCGGTCGACACGGTGCTCGGTCGAGCGGACCAACAATATCGATCCCCACCGCATGAAGGCCATGGACTCTGCGGTCGCTTAGATCGATCGAGGCAACTTTTGGCCGGAGTGAATCGGCGCCGGGCACTTTTGACGAGCTCGGCCGAATCTTGCACTAGGGTGGGCCAATAATATCCCGACCTCAGCGTCTTCTTCGAAAGAGCTCGCGACCCGATGTGGCTTCCACAAGACCCTCGGTGAATTTCGTTGAGCACATAGTTGGCTTCTTCTGGCCCGAGGCATCTCAGGAGGGGTTGAAGGTAAGACTTCCGGTAAAGAGCGCCCTCATGTATGAGATACTTCTGGGATTTTGCCATCATCTTTTTGGCTTCGAGCCGATCTGAAGGTAGCGCGCCGTATTCCAGGTAGGCCTTCAGGGGAGACATCCAATTCGGCTCTATCTCGGTGATGATGCCGGCGTGGGATTCGCTATGCTTCGAGCGGATCTCCTCCTTTGGTGGATTTGTTGACGACGCAGATTAGCTTGCCGAGGACGTCGGCCACTGTTTTCCTCGGGAATTCGGTGGATCTTGAAGTACCGAGCGAGGTCAACATCTCCTTTGCCTTTTCGAGGTATTGTTTCATTCGGTCTCCCTGGCCTCAGATTGCCTAACACGGTTCACGACAACACGGGAATCGCGAAGATTTGGATCTCATCCACCCTCAGCTCCCTAGCGGTGAGTCAGGAGATTAGGGCTTCATACTCCACCTCGTTGTTGGTGGTGGGAAGGTAAACCGGGTGCGTGGGTGACTTCACCTTATCTGGGCCGAGAAGAAGAATGCCCGCTCCGCTGCCCGATTTGCATGAGGCTCCGTCCACGTACATCTGCCAGCAACCATCTGGTGGGTGAGGGTCCGGTTCCTCCGTGCAGGGGGCTGGGATGACCGAGGTGGAGGCGTTGGAGGAGCTAATCTTAGCGGTCAGACCGAGCTCAGTAAACTTGACTTCTACCAGGAAATCAGCGAGAGCTTGCCCTTTTATGGCCGGTCTGGGGGAGTACGAGATATCGTGCTCGCCAAGCTCCAGGGCCCACTTGGCTATTCGTCCAGATGATTCAGGTTTTGACAAGACTTGCCTCAGGGGTAGGTCGGTCAGTACCTGGATGGAGTGAGCTTGAAAGTAGGGTCGGAGCCGTCGCTTAGCATTCACCAGTGCCAGTGCTACCTTTTCAAGGCCGGCGTACCTTGTCTCCGGTCCTTTGAGTGCTCGGCTGATGAAGTAGATAGGAAGCTGCCGTCCGACCTCGTCTCGTACCGATCAGACCGATTGCCTCGTCCGAGGCGGCCAATCAAGGAGGAGAGGTTCGCCTCTTTTGGGGGCGGTCGAGGTGGGCGGTCGGCGAGGTACTCCTTCCCGGTGTGTGAAGGCGGTGGTGCTCTTCCCGCCACGCAAGTCAGGGCTCCCTCAAGATTTTAAAGAAGGGGCGCTACTCGGCGACCGGAGAGGAACCTCTCGAGGCGGCCGGGCACCCGTAAGTTTGTGGACCTCGCGAATGGTTTTGGCACTTGCATGTCGAGCACCGTCTTTACCTTGGTGGGATTGGCTTTCAGTCCTTCTTGAAACCCAAAGCACCTGAAATTTACCGTCCTCACCACAAATGTGCACACTGGGATTGAGCTTGAGGTTGGCCGACTGAGGAGGCGAAGAATAGTTTCGAGGTCGATGGCGCGACTCTCGACTTTTTGCTTTTGACTACTATATCATCGACATAGACTTCAACAATTTCTCCTATGTGATCTTTGAAGATCGCATCCACCATTCTTTGGTAGGTAGCTCCAGCGTTTTTAGACCGAAAGGAATCTTCGATAAGCAAAGACACCGAAGTCGATAATGAGCATTTGTTTTTGGGCGTCTTCCGGGCTCATCAAGACTTGGTGGTATCCTTGTATAAATCGAAACCGAATACCTCATGCCCGACCAATGCTTCCACCTTCTTGTCGATGTCGGGAGGATATGATCCTTTAGGCGGTGTTTATTGAGGTCGGTATAGTCGACACACACGCGCCATCCGCCTCACGGATTTCGAACTACAACGGATTAGCCATCCAAGTTGGGTATTTAACCTCGTCTGAGATTTTAGCCTCACAGGTTGGGTTACCTCATCTCTTATGACCGCAGCGCGCTCATGGCAAAACTTCTTTTCTTACGCGAACCGGTTTAGTAGCGGATCAATGTTAAGGCGATGAGTTATGAGCTCGGGAGACCCGGTCATATCCAATGGAGACCACGCAAATACATCCCTATATTCCCTTAGAAGCCGTATGACCTGTTGACGAATATTGAGTGAACCTTGAGTACCAACCTTGACAACTTTGGAAGGGTCGTCGTCGTATAGCTGAAGATTCTCGGTCGGTCATCCCGGGTGGCAACCGGAGGTTACTGTAATTGCTAGGCACGAGGCAAGGCCACATCCGGTTGAGACTCGTAGGCATTCTTTAGGCTGCCGTTTGGTCACCACGAATGCTTAACACTCCCACGGGGTGGGTATCTTAATGGTGAGTGGTACAGGCGAGGCACTCTGGTTGCATCTGACCAATCTCTCCCAGGATAATGTTATATGGAGAGGAGCTCGGACCAAGAAAAATTGAATGGCTTTGGTGACCGACACGGAGCGCGCCCACGGTGGCCGGAAGAGTAATGACACCTTCGGGTGAACCACTTCTTGTAAAGCTCATAGCCCGGGAAGGTGGGGGTGTACACAATTCCTCCAACATCAAGTTTATCGAGCGACTACGGAATAGGATGCTAACAGACGCTCCGATGTCGATATAGACCCGATGTACATTCTTGTTTCCCACCACGGCTTGTATGGTAATGGCATCACGGTGGGGCATGATCTTAGGTCTTGGGTCGTCTTTGGAGAATCGATGTTTTCTCCATCTCGAGCCGCTTATTTTTGGCTCTTCGTGGTCGACCTCAGAGCTTCATTTCTAGCGACGACCTCGTCGTACCAACTGGCACCCGGTTATATAGCGTAAACACGCTCAATTGCATTGGGACCTTCGTCCTCGTCATCTTCGTGTCGGGTTCTTTGTTGAGGTCGGTCCACGATTATTACCACCTCCATTTTCCTCTGCGCTTTTTATTACCAGTGCGGGTCGGCGGTGTATTTCGCTTCCTTCCTTCACAAGCTCGTCAATCATGAGCCCAGGACTTACAATCTTACGTATCGTGACCGTACCCTTGGTGATAGTCACAATACTTTCCGTTAACTTTTTTGGATCCTCCTTTCATAGGAGGAGGTTTTGGGAAGAGCTCGATGTGAAGCTCAAATATTTCATACGGATTTAAATAAAGGCGATCGTTATTACTGAGGGTTTGGTCGAGGTCCCAGCCTTGATTCTACTGGTCCCTTCTTTATTCTTTCAAACGCACTTCGGCGTTCAGCACCTCGGACCCTATCCTCGGCTTTCTTCTCTCGATCATTGCTCATCCCGGATCTCTCTTTTCTTCCGATCCGACTCGTCCCTTTGACAAAGTTGTCAACTAGGGTCCAAAGGCGACTATTTGTCTTTGGGCATTCACGGTGATCTCCTTATTCGAGCTCCGGTCGGATCCCATTCTTGAATCGTTGATGATGTAGAGATCGTTACTCTCATCTATTTTAAGAGATTCCATGATGAATCACTGGAGGCGAAATTAGACATTGTTTCGTCCGTCCTTGGCGGATTATGGCGGTCGGACGAAGGTTGTTGAGGTGGCATCTTACGGTAAACGCCATTGAGGCGATCCATGAGGTCTTTGAAGCAATGGATCTTTGTTACGGCGAGTGAGGTGAACCAGCGTCGGCGTTGGAGACTAGCACCTCGGGAAAGACCTTGCACATATGGAAATCTTCCATCCTTGGTTTGCCATATTGGTGGTATAGGCAAATAGGAAGTCGGAAGGATCTCAAGGCCATCGTATGCGGCAATATTCGGGCCCGGTATCATTGTGGCAGGGTGTATCAAAATCTCCTTGAAAAGGAGATAATTCGTCCGTGTCGGTCGAATCCGGGAGTTCGTTACCATCCTCTCCGGGAGTGGGAGATCGATAACGGCGTCGTCGTCTCTTCGTGGGGAGTTCGACTTCGTCTTTCCTCCTTCTTTCCCGTCCTTCATAGGTATCACGTCGAGGTGGAGAAGCGACTCCGCGGAGGTATGAGGACGAATGAACCCTAGTATCAGGCGATCATTATGTCGTGATGAGCGTTGATTGTTTGGAGAGGTGGCGACCTCGATTGCTGTTACCACCACCGGGCACTCTTGAGGCCGCTCCATTGTCCTACGGTTGAGGAAACTCGAAATTGATCGAGGTTAACGTTGAGGAATTCGGACCTTTGCTCGACCGAGGACCTCGTGGGAGCGGTGAACCTCACATTCACCGATGCATCGAGGTCGGTGTCTTCCTCTTCGTGGGCGGCGATCTGAGGGTGTATGGAAACATTTTCCATGTGACCATCGGTGTGTGACCTTGGTGGCGTCCGCAATTCCCTTTCCCGGCGTTGTGTGACCACCGATCATCCTCCATGCAGTTATTACCAACATCGCCAACAAGATTAGCATTTGCACGTGTCCTCGCCATTAGATTGTAGAAAACACGACTTTTTGTTCAAGAAGTTTCCCACAGACGGCGCCAATGATAAATCTAGTATATGAGATTTATAAAAGCGATAAAGAACACGAGATTTTTCGTGGTTCGATCGAGAATGAGATCTCGTCCACGGAGGAGATGATCCTCAAGATGTTTACTATAATTTGATTCTGACAAGTATCTCTCTCAAAACTCTAGTATTCGAGAATTTGCTAACCCTTTTACCTTCAATCTAACTCCTATTTATACACAAGCGTAAATTATATCCCACGAACCCCTTGATTGGCGGACCATAACTCTCCCATAAGCGACCATGATCTCCACCATTATTACCCATGATTCTGCCGTTACCTCATTCTGTTACCCATAATTAGGGTTTAGAAATCGTCATTTAGGTGTAACCGAGTAGAGCAACATTGGGTGGGCGGAGCTCGTTTGGGGCTGAGAGATCGGGCCATATCCTGTTGTTGGGCCTTCCCCTTGTTGGGCACGAGAGGTTGGGCCATATCCTATCACAAATAACTAAAAATAATATATATATATATATATATATATATATATATTATTTTATCAAATCTATTGTAACTTAGTTGGTTTTGATGGAAGCTTTAGGATTCTACATTTCAAAAGGTTACGTGTTTGATTCTAGTGTAGAGTGAAATTTAATCTCCATCCGTCCACGAATTTTCTTTACATTTTGCCATTTTGGTCCGTCCACAACCTTTCTTTACATTTCAATTTTGCCATTTTAGGAAGGAAAGTGGGACCCAAATTCCACTTTCTCTACACTAAATCAATAACAAACAAAATAAAAGTGGGACCCAAATTCCACTAACTACATACCTCTACTCAAAGTCAATACAAATTATTAAAACCCGTGCGAAGTCAAACTGTAAAGAAAGATAGTGGACGGAGGGAGTAACTTTTTTTTACTGATAAACGACTAGAATAAATATATTTAAACTGTATAAATTTCAAGTTGCCCTTGTAGCTTAATTGATTATGCGTTTTCATTTCTCTACAGAGGTCGTGTGTTTGAATTCTTCATGTCATAACAATTAGCAATTTTTTTTAATTAAAATCGATTAACAAATTAACTGATCGGATTAATCGATTAACCGAATTAACCGATCAGTTCGATTTCGGTATCAGTATTTCATACATTTTCTGTTTCGGTTAACCGAACCGAACCAAATACCCACCCGTAGTGCGACATTTACAAAATTTAAGTTGGAGTCGAACAAAACTTGTTTAATGTCGTCTCAATATTCATGGCTCCTTTTTTTTGCATGTAAATTAAGGATAATTTTGATTTGTGTATAAAGTAGTGTGTGACATAAAATTCGAAACATTTTTAGTGTAAAATTATTTTCTTTTGTGGAACGACCAACATTAATGGGACAATCCAAAAAAAAAAACGAGCCAATAATAATAGGACGAATGGAGTACATTTTTCCTCACATGTGATTTGTGGAATCATTACATAAGAAATGATGTTGTTTCAACGCGTCTATGGTATTACTTGTAAGTTTTTCTTTCCAACGAATATATATACATGATTAGAAGCGATATATTACTAACTTTTTGTAAAGACAGTTAACTTCACGTTTGCATTATTCTTTTTTTTAATGTATTTTTGATCCTAATACTTCATAAATTGTTATTGATATATAATTTACAAATTATATGTAAATCAAAGCTCGATTTTAAAAAAATTCAAATAAATGAAAAAATAAAATAATATTCCGTCCGTTTATGTCAATAAAGGTATTTTAATCACTTTAGGTGAAATCCTAATTAAAGTAAGATTAAGATTGAATTCATGTTATATATAAATAACCACTTCATCTCATATAATTATATTCGAAAATATTATAGAGAAAAATCTCTAGCTAAAATCTTGTTATCGAATTTACTTATCAAAAATATTTTTTGTGAAGATAGATGCCCACACCCCTAATTTTCCCAAAAGAATTTGTTACCAAATTCAGAATCATATGATGGCTCTCTGTCACAAATACACACCATAATAAACTCCTTTGTCTTAAGCATATTATTCCTTCCCATTTAAATATCTAATATATTTGAAAAAGAAGGATTACGTAAAATTTTCCTATTATACTCTTATTTACTTGTCTAATAAAACAGTGTCAAAAAATATTAGATAATTAACACATTATATCAAGGAAAAAATAATTAATGCACGTGCATTCAATAAGAAAAGTTGACTTTAGGCGAGGTTGAATTACATGAGAAATTATTTGTTACTGTCCGCTATCGCAGGCAGTCTGGAGGGCTATAAACACACTACCAATTTTCTGAAAATTAAAATTAATTCGCTAATTTTCTGAAAATTAAAATTAATTCGCACGTCGATTTATCTAAGGTTTTGTAAAGCGTATCAAATTTAATGATTCCCCCTCATTCGGAGTTACGGTGCATGCATCATAATTTATTCTGATTATAATTACCCTTGATGTAATTAATAAATTATAATTAAAATTCTAATTAAATGTTTAGTTAAACTTTAATTAATTCCTAATTTCTAATTAATTATTAGTGATTGCAGCCGTCCACACAGTGCAAATGGCCGTACATGAGTTTTTGAAATATTTAACAATGTAAACTACCTCCGAAAGAAGAAAAAAGATATTCATTCCATCCCACGAAATTTGGTTTGTATTTTTTGGATTGTTCTATGACTCATTTCATTTTTTAAAAGTAATTATCTCTTCAAATGGTGTGGAATCTGCATATCTTTTTTATCATTTTAATCATTTTATACTCTTATTCTATCTACTTTTTATCTATTTAACCATTTTATACTCTTCTTCTAAATAATCGTATAAAAATAAACAAGTCATCTTCGATGGGATGAAAGAAGTATTAATTATACTTTTTCTTGATCGAGCCTAGACACTTGATTTTTTATACATGATTTATTTCTATATAATTTATAGATTATTGGAAACTAACGAGGTTTATACGTTATGCATTTTTAGTAGTCATAGTAGATTTCTTCATTTGATAAGGTAGAAAATAATCAATTATGCCGTCACATATAAGTTTTTATCCAATAAAATTAAATTTTAACCACACTATCTTAATCATTTGTCTTGGTCCGAAATTACACAAGTGCAACCGACTGCTATAGTTTTAAAAGTGGTTTCACGATGGTAACAAGATTTATAGAACTGTATATATACCACCACCATCCTATGTATTTTGCTTTTGGTTCATTATTACTTTATTAATATTCAACTTTAAACTTTTTCCCGATGTGTTGCTGCATAAATACAGACAGCTTTACTCAACTTGGTTTCAGGGCAATTTTTTTCTTCTTCTTTATTGTATGATTTCCTCTGTTATTAAAATACAACAAAGTGCATGTCTGATGAAAGGAGAACTATATATTAAAGAGGATTAACCAACCAACATGTAACGCACCACATATTTTAAGATTTTTGTAATTCTAGAATTATAGGGTGCTTTGATTTATTTGTAAAAATAATGTTGGAATATAATAATTTACAGTTGATTCGATCTAGAAGAAACTATTAAAATTCAAAAATGTAATATTTTTTTATCAACACGATGCGTCACTGGATATGTGAAGTTATTTTCAGTGACTTGTACATACACGATCGATAAAAAAATTCCAAATAAATTGTAGAGACCAAATAAACCAAAATGTGAAAATGAAACCAAACATAGTTAGAATTCCCAGATCAGTAAGGTTCTCTTAAAATTATATACTTTATCTGTCCCATTATTGTTGGCTCGTTTTCCTTTTTGGGCTGTCTCATTAAGTTGGTTCGTTTCCAAAAATGAAAACAATTTTACACTAAAAAGAACTTCGAATTTCGTATCATACACTACTTTATACATAAAATATAATTCTTTTTAATCTATGTGTAAAAAGAAATGAATCATGATTCATTCATGAGACACGCATGTAGTATTTCATTTTATAAAAGAAGGGCACCGTAACCCCTTGTTTTGTCTGAAAATCATTTGAAAGCAAAGTGGTTGGTGAAATTGATGGTTGGTGACTGAGATGACAGATGAGACTGATTGTCCAACAAGATGGGCAAGCACAACCGACACGAATTCTCGATTTCGCAATTAAACCAATAATAATAATGCATATATATTCCAACTCAAAAAGAAATGTATATATATGTCCAGATTAGTTACATATTGAGTAATTAATATGATCAATAATATATATGAGTGGTACTGAAAAGTCGAAAAATACATGAGTTACAATTTATCAGTTCAAGAAGAAAACAAAAGGTTTATAACTATGAGATGTCGGCTGGTATGCATGAATGAAATGAGAATGAAATGGTGATTCATACGTTCATTCTCATTCCGATGGTTAGTAAGATTTTTATGTCAGGAATCACCATTCCCGAATGAATGTTTATTCCCATGAACATGGGATTAGTCATTCCTCCCCTCCCATGATATTAGTTATTCCCATGAATATGGGATTAGCCAAATTTATTTATTTTTAGAAAAATTATTTTAATTTATTTTTTATCTAATAAAATTAATAACAATAAAATAATAATAATATTTATGATAATAAATAAATGATAGTTAATAATAATAATAATAATAATAATAATAATAATAATATAATAATAGTGATAAAAAGTATAGTTATTAATAATATTAACATAATAAATAACGATAAATAATTATATTAAAATAATTATATATTAATAATATAAAATAATAATAATAATAAAAATAAAATAAAAAATAATAATAATAATAATAATAATAATAATAATAATAATAAATACTATTAGAAATTAATAATAATATTGACATAAAAATAATAATTAATACCAATAAACATTATATTAAAATATTATTATTAACTAATTAATTAATTATGATAATAAATAAATAGTAGTTATTAATAATAAATAATTATAATATAACAATAATGATAAAAATTATATTAATGATATAACATAATAAATAACAATTAATAAAATAAATAATTATATTAAAATAATAATATTATTATTATCAAAATAATAATAATAATAAATACTAGTAATAATAATATTAATAATATTCCTAAGTAATAATATTAATTTCCTAAATACTAGTAATAATAATATTAATAACATTCCTAAGTAATTATATTAAAATAATATTATTATTAATATTAATTAATTAATAATAATAGTAATAATATTCCTAACTAATTATTATTATTATTATTATTATTATTATTATTATTATTATTATTATTATTATTAATATTCCTAGATATTAATACTAATTTTATTATTTTATTATTATTACTGATAATAATAACATAAATTATAAAATAATAATTATTTTATTTGTTTTATTTCATTCCTATTCGTTCATTCCTTGTACATATCAGCCATATGAATCACATATTTCATTCCATTCCATTCCTTTCATCATTTCATTCCAAAATTCATTCAATTCTTATCCAATTTCATTCTTGCGTACGGTAGTCACCTAAGGGTAAAATGCGACTTGATAACAAATGGCATACTATAATTGATAAATCTGTGTACGTTTGTATGAAAGATTTAGAGAAAGCAGTAAAGAACACATGAGTTTTTACGTGGTTCGATCAAGAAAGAGATCTACGTCCACGGAGGTGATGATCCTCAAGATGTTCACTATAATTGTATTCTACAATGAGTATCTCAAAGAGCTCTAGTATTGATAATTTGCTAACCCTTTTACCTTCAATCTAACTCCTATTTATACATAGCGAGACCTTGTAACAAATCCCTTAAATGGCGGCTCACGATCCTTCTATAACCGACCATGATCTTCACCATAATTATCCATGATTTCCACCGTTATCCCATCACCTTCGCACTTGACCCGTCTTTAATTAGGGTTTGGAGGCGTGATTGGGCGTAACCGAGTAGGCAAGATTAGGTCGTCCGGCTCGTTTGGGCTGCTATTGGGCCCGAGAGGTTGGGCCATATCTATCATAGCCTCCCGAAAAGTCGAGAATAGCCTTGCCGAGGTGAAGCGGAGAATGTGCTTTGCCGAGGCGGGATGTTGCTTGGTGAAGTTGTTCGTTGAAGGTTTCGATCTCTTCGCAAAGGAAGCGAATTATGACACGGATAGCGGTCTGTAGATAAGTTACACCGAGGTTTGGTGCAGGCGGCTTCATTTCTTACGGAGGGCGACGTCGAGGTCCGAAGGAGAATCTCTTGTAAGGTCGGCGTTCGTTGCGAGGAAACCGAGGTCCGATTTGGGTAGTTGCGCTTGAAGGAAAGGCGAGGTGCGACACGAAGGCGCCTCGCGGAGGCGTCGAGGTCCGACCTAAATGGCCTGCCGATGCGAGGAGGACATGGGCGTAGTCCGAGGTCCGAGCTCAATGTAATCATTACGTGATCGGCGGCGGTGCATGCTTACCATAGAGTCGTCATACGCGCCAGCGGTAGTTGGACGCTTGAGCAGCGTCGCGATCGATTACATCCAATCGCAGATAGCACGTGTGATAAATGAAGCGGCAGCTTTTAGGTTCCATTCGTCCTATAAATAGGTCCAAATGAGGCAGCTGTTCATTTTCTTCTTCGACGCTTTATTCCAGAGAGCATACCTGTAGAAATTCCTAATTCCTCTTTCAAACTTTGTTGAAGAAGTCGGATATCTCGCTTCAGAAAAAGTAAGTATGTATTCTTCATCTTCTCATTCCTCTTCTCGCCTCGATAACTCGGTTCGGTTTGGGTTACGGTGCCAGATTCGATGTGAAGGATTATATATGCCACAACCGCCTAGGTAAATCCATAGGACTTAGTTCTAGGGTTCCGCCGGTGTCCTCGGTATGGGACGGCCTCAGGATTGGCGTGGCGAGGTCAAATTTAACGACGGAGGAGCTTTTGGAGATTGTGGAGAAATACCACATTCCGGAGGATGCATGGTGGTGCCTGCCGAAACCCAATGATAGGGCGATGGCCCCTCCGGAGGGGTTTATTACCATTTTTGTAGATAGTTTGATAGCTGGGCTTAGGTTTCCTTTCGCCCCTATTTTCCTTAACCTTCAAGAATATTTTCGGATCCCCATATGCCAACTGACCTCGAATTCTATTAGGTCGGTAGTTGGGCTAGGGCTGGCCTGTTATGGCATAGGCGAGGAGTTTTCTTTTGAAGTCTTGATGCGTTTTTTTAGCATCAAGTCTATAGGAGGGGTGTATTATCTGTCACCTCGCCTGAAGTTTAAGATAGCGTCCCCCTCAAAAGTATCCCATTGGCAAAATAGATAATTCTTTCTGAGGGCTGAGGGGTATCCGAGGTATGAGTGGGGCCTCGATGCGATGAAGGATGTGAAAATCAATCCCACAGGCCCCATGGAGAAGATGTTGAATGATCTTGGTGATATATTATCGATTAATTATCCGAGGATGACTGAACAACTGAAATTTGAGTGTATATAGGTCGAGCGCCCGATGTCAGTGCGATTTGGGTGAGGCCACCTTCTTCTTTTTATTCTTCCTCGCCTTATTTCGTTGTGCTAACGAAATTCTTATTCTGTGATACGGTGAAGATTGACCCAGCAGAGAAGTTAAGATAAGCGGGCTCGACGCCGCGCCATCCCGAGTGAAAGGGCGGCGAGGAAGAATGCGGCGAGGCGAGTCCACCCAGCAGCCCGTGGTGGTGGTGGGCGCTGAGAGACCTCTTGACGGGCCCTCAGCGACCTCGAGCCCCACCGGAGATCGAGGTTCATGGCGATCCTTGCACGAGTGCCGCTTCCAAGACTCCTTTATCCTTCCCGAAGGTATAAGTCGCTACTCTTCTCCTTTGTAACTTTTTGTTACGCGTTGCTAACTGTTTTATATTTAGGATGCGGCCTCGGTGGCAGGTGAGATGCACCGCATGGCGGATTTGTTCTTGAGCGCCGCAACACGAGGCCGTGGAGAAAGCGGCATTCGCCAAGCTACGAGGGGCATTCTTGAATCCGCTTGGCAGGCTGCTAGGCGGATCTTTGAGAGTTAAAGGCGCCACCGAGAGCACGAAAAAGAAGGACCGGGCCTTACAGGCGGCCCGTGCAAGTGGAAAGCGCAGGGAGGAGGCTGCCGAGGCGGAGAAGAAGGCGGCGCCTGAGACAAGTGCCTTCTTGGCGGCGAGGACCTATCTTGAGGGCCTTCACCAAAGAAGCTTATAGAGTCGGAGAGCTTTTCCTCCTTCATCTCCGACTGGCATTGTAATGAGGCCGCAGTAATATCGCCCACTGGAGAAGGCGGCGAGAGAGACTGATTTTGACAAGGCCCAGACGGTTGGGTTGAGGTCGCACCTCGGGAGGTATACATGAATTATGCCCGCATAATCGCTGGGGCGACCTCCTTCCCCGTGGTGGATACCTTGGCATCTTCGCCTCGCTCACGGCGGCGGGAGGTAACTTAGTGCAAGGAAGGCGAAGGCGTGGAGCTTCAAGCATTCCTTCGAGAGGTGAGCCGAAACCGAGGAGGCGGGCCGAGCTCGGACGTCCTTCCGGAGATCGGCAGCTTTGGAGGAGGCGGCGGTGGCGCGGCGAGGAGGTCGGTGAGTCCGACAATGAGCACGAGGTCGGTGGACCTAATGTAATAGTCGATTTTGCGGGTCGATAGGACCTGTGTTGTCTGAACTTCTATTTTGAATAATAGACACATATTCTCAAAATGTCTTTTGTCTTGTTTATTTCTAGCATTCCACATCTCAATACTTGGACTCGATCATGAGCTACTAACAAAGTGAAAAGAAGTCCGAAGTGCTCTGTCGAGAAGGATGAAGAGGTGGCGTCTTTGGAGGAGTCGGTGCCGGTGACTCAGTTTCAGTCAACATGGATGTCACTCGCATCGTCGAACCGAAAAAGAAGTTGCATGAGGCCGATTGCGAAGTGGTTCGCCTCCCGGCGAGAATGAGGCATTAAAGTTAAGGATTACACAACTCGAAGTCCGGGCCGATTCGTTTCTTGATGTGATCGAGGACACCGATGCAATGCGAGGCGGCTCGGTGACAAAGCAGAGAGGCGCTCGGATCTCGAAAGAGCATGCGAGTATGAGAAGGTAATCCGCGGATGGCGGAACTACCATATCTCAAGCCGACGACCGAGTTCGAGCTTCTTGGCGGAGGCATGGTCTTGAGGATGAGGAGGGCCAAATAGCGAAGTTTAAAGGCGCCTCAACTCCATCACGAAGTACATGCGGATGTACGAGGTCGTTAAATAACGACGTATGCTCCAATTTCCCAGCGAGTCTACAAAGCAGCGCCGTGGTCCAATAATTGAAGAGCTCGAAGAGGCGGCTCGCTGATCACGCCCAAGTGCTCGTCTAATGGGTCAATTGAAAGGCGCATTTAGAGGGCGCACTCGGCGGTCGGAGGCGAGGCGAGGGCAGCGGTCGGCGTGGATGGGCGGCGGTTTGGGGCGGGCGTGGTCTGGCGGCCGTCGAGCTCACGGGTCAGTGTGACCTCGGGTATAGGACGCTTCCCCCGGGCCAGAACCCGCCCGTGTCGGGTCAGACTGCACCCGGAGCAGGCCGAGGTGGTGCCGTTCTCATTGATTGGGTGGAGGGCACCGAGTTCATTCCGGGTATTCATCGCCGACCCGGGGATTTTGTTGAGAACTATCTCGACGGTGAGTCCATGCGGCGGGCCCTAAGCCGGATGAGTTTGTATATAGCGTAGAACTTTGTATGTAGATATAAATGTATTTAGACTCGTTTCGAAGTGTAAGTTCTTCCTCTTGAGAGGTACAAACATAGCTTAGGACTTCGTTTTGGTCGTAAATGTATTTATCTTGTATCTGATGTATATTTTCCCAAATAAAGGGCATAATTTGATGAGATCGATCCGGAGGTCTTTACATGTAGATTTTTCAATTTAATGAGTAATCAGTATGCGTGCATGTAGACTTCAAATTAATGAGTAGTGTATGCGTTGCAGACCGAGACGTTCAATTTAATGAGTAATCTACGAGTGCGGTGCGCTTAGTGAGTACCTACTTAGTGGGTTATTCATCTTAGTGAGTATGCCCCTCGTGAAGGTTTAAATCGGTATATCAAATAGATGTTCGCATATGAATAAAATGGAATACTCATTAGAAAAATAAATATTTTATTCAACAAGTATATAACATCGCACTTGACAAAGCAAGTAAGGAGACTAACATAAGGGCGATCCGAAATCGAAGCTATGTAAAGTACCTCCTTAAATGAGAAATATGCTGTGTTAGGGATAAGCGCATCGGATAAGTGAGATAGCTTGTAGGCCCCTTGCCGAGGTCCTCGTGAACGCGGTATGGGCCTTCCCATGCCGGATCCAACTTGTTAAGGCGTTCGGCTCTGTGGCTTCATTATTTCCTAGGGCGAGGTCCCTACTTGCAGTCTGGAGGCTTTGACCCTTTTGTTGTAATACCGTGCGACCGGCCTCAGACTTAGCTTCGTTTATGAAGGCGAGTTCGCATTTTTCTTCGAGAGCATCAAGGTTGGTCCGCAGTCGTCCTCGTTCCCATCCGGGTTAAAGTGAAGAGTGCGTGGGCTTGGTGCGCGATTTCGGCCCGGTATGACGGCCTCGGTTCCATAGACCCAGTGAAGGTGTTTCTCGTGCGAAGTCCGAGGTGTCGCTCAGGACCGAGAGGACTTGGGAAGGTTTTCGGCCCAATCGCCTTTAGCTCGGTCTAGCCTCTTCTTTAATCCTTGTATAATCGTGCGGTTCGTCACCTCGGTCGACCATTCGCTTGGGTGCGCGACCGAGGTGAAGCGATGATCGATCCGGAGCTCTTTGCACCACTCCTTGAAATTTTTGTCGACGAATTGGGTGCCGTTGTCCGAGACCGTAGAATACGGTATGCCGGCGGCGGACTATATTCTTCCACACGGTGCAGAATCCTTTTGCTCGTGAGGTTCGAAAGTGGCTCGGCTTGACCCATTTTGTGAAGTAGTCTATGGCTACGACTAAATATCGGCGACACGGTGCTCGGTCGAGCGGACCAACGATGTCGATCCCCACCGCATGAAGGCCATGGACTCTGCGGCCGCTTTCGGATCGATCAGGGGTAGCTTTTGACCGTGGGTGAAGCCGCGCACGGACACTTTGACGAGCTCGGCGAATCTTGAATAAGGGTGGGCGATAATATCCCGACCTCAACGTCTTCTTTGAAAGAGCCGTGACCCGATGTGGCTTCGCAAGATCCTCTGTGAATCTCATTAAGCACGTGGTCGGCTTCTTCCGCCCAAGGCACCTCGGGAGGGTTGAAGGTAAGACTTAGGTAGAGAGCCCTCATATGAGATACTCGATTTCACCATCATCCTTTTGGCCTCAAGCCGATCCCGAGGTAGTGTGCCAACTTCGGGTATGCTTCGGGCGTCATCGGTTTGGCTCGACCCTGCGATAACACCGACGTGGGCGCCTCAATGCTTCCGGAATGAACTTCTCCTGGCGGTTTCGATGACGAAGCCAACTTACTAAGGATGTCGGCTGGCTACTTTTTCCTCGTGGGATTTGATGAATCTTGAAGTACCGAATGAGGTCGACATCTCTTTTGCCTTCTCAAGTCTCGCTTCATTCGATCCTCCTTGGCCTCGTATGTGCCTAAGACACGGTTTACCACGACAGGAATCTCAAATATCTGGACTTTGTCCACTTTCAATTCCTTTGCTAGGCGGAGTCCCGAGATCGGTGCCGTACTCCACTTCGTTGTTGGTGGTCGGGAAGGTAAACCGGGAGGCGACGTCACTTCTTGCTTATCGGGCCGAGGAGGAGGATGCCGCTCCGCTGCCGTCTTGCATGAAGCTCCGCCACATACATCCGCCAACCAACCGGGCGATGCAAAGACAGTTCCTCCATTGTGAGGCGGGAGTGACCTCGGCTGGTAGAGGTGACCTCGGTGGTTGACCTCCACCAGAAATCAGCGAGCTTGACCTTTATGGCGGCACGGGAGAGTACGAGATGTCGTGCTCGCCGAGCTCCAAAGTGCCCACTTAGCTATACGCCCGGATGACTCCGGTTTGATAAGACTTGTCTTAAAGGTAAGTCCGTTAGTACCGGACGGAATGAGCTTGAAAGTAAGGCGGGCGTCGCTTGCGTTCACTGGGGCGAGCTACCTTCTCGAGGTTGGTGTACCTCGTCTCCGGTCCTTTGAGATCCCGGCTGATGAAGTAGATGGGGAGTTGTCGTTCCGTCTCATCTCGCACTTTGATACAAGATTGATTGCCTCGTCCCGAGCGGCGGATCTAACAATAGGGTTTCACCTTGCTTTGGGCGGATAGAGTTGGCGGTCGTGAGATATTCCTTGTTGTCTGAAGGCGACTGGTGTTCTTCCGCCGGTGAAATCTGGAGCTCTCCTCGGGATCTTGAAAGATGGAAGGCGCTTTCGGCAGCTCGAGATAGGAATCTCTTGAGGCGGCTAGGCATCCGGTGAGTTGTGTATTTCACGGATGGTTCTTGGGACCGCATGTCGAAAGCAATCGTCTTCACCTTGGTAGGATTGGCTTTCGGGCCTCTCGAGAAACCCAAGATCCTGTGAATTTTGTCTTCACCACGAATGTGCATACGGGGATTAAGCTTGAGGTTGGCCGACTGAGTAGCGAAGGATAGTTTCAAGGTCGACGGCAGCAGTTCTCGACTTTTTGCTGACTACTATATCGCCGACGTAGACCTCAGCGATTTCCCTATGTGATCTTTGAAGATCGCGTCCACCATCCTTTGGTAGGTAGCTACTGACATTTTCGGATCGAAGGCATCTTCCGGTAGGCAAAGACACCGAAGTCAGTGATGAACGCTGTTTTTGGGGCGTCCTCCGGGCTCATCAGGACTTGGTGGTATCCCTTGTATAAATCCAGGAAACTGAAGATCTCATGTCCCACCAATGCCTCCACCTTCTTGTCAATGTCGGGGAGGGGGTAACAGTCCTTTGGGCAGTGTTTATTGAGGTCGGTATAGTCGACACACATGCGCCATCCCCCTCCTGGCTTTCGAACCACAACTGGATTAGCCATCCAGGTTGGGTATTTAACCTCGTACAGGATTTTAGCCTCCTGGAGTTGGGTTACCTCGTCTCTTATGACCTGGCTGCGCTCCGCGGCAAAACTTCTCTTCTTCTGCCGAACTGGTTTAGTGGCCGGATCGATGTTGAGGCGATGAGTTATGAGCTCGGGTGAGACCCCAGTCATGTCCAATGGAGACCATGCAAATACATCTCTATATTCCCTTAGAAGCTGCATGACCTGTTGGCGAATATTGGCTAAACCTTGGGTGCCAACCTTGACAACTTTGGAAGGGTCGTCGTCGTATAGCTGAAGATTCTCAGTCAGGTCATCCCGAGGTGGCAACTTCGGAGGGTTCTGTAATTGCTAGGCCTGAGGTAAGGCCGCATCTTGGGTTGAGACTCGTAGGCATTCTTTAGCTGCCGTTTGGTCACCCTGAATGCTTAACACTCCCACCGGGGTGGGTATCTTAATGGTGAGGTGGTACCGGAGCGAGACGGCCCTGTTGCATCAGCCAATCTCTTCCTAGGATAATGTTGTATGGAGAGGGAGCTCGGACCAAGACAAATTGAATGGCCTTGGTAACCGACCTGGGAGACGCCCTACAGAACAGGAAGGGTGATGACGCCTTTGGGTTGAACCGCCTCTGAGTAAAGCTCATGGCTGGGAAGGTGCGGGATGTATAATTCCTCCAACATCAAGTTTATCCAGCAGCTCGGAATATGATGCTAACGGAGGCTCCGATGTCAATGTAGACCCGTTATGCGTTCTTGTTGCCTACCACGGCTTGTATAGTAATGACGTCTGGTGAGGCATGATCTTAGGTCTTGGGTCGTCTTTGGAGAACACGATGTTCTCTCCATCCCGAGTCGCTTGTTTTTGGCTCCTCGGGGTCGGCCTCGAGCCTCATTTCTAAGTGGCGACCTCGTCGTACCAACGGCGATCGGTTATGGCATAGACACTGCTCCATTGCATTGGGACCTTCGTCCTCTTCATCTTCAGTCGGGCTTTGTTGAGGTCGATCCCATGATTGTTACCACTCCATTTTTCCTCTGCGCTTTTTATTACCGGCCCGGTCGGCGATGTACTTCTTCGTTCCTTCTTTGACGAGCTCGTCAATGCGGAGCTCAAGATCTTGCAATCTTACGTATCGTGACCGTACCACGGTGGTAGTCACAATACTTTCTGTTGACTTTTTTGGATCCTCCTTTCATAGGAGGAGGTTTTGAAAGAGCTCGATGTGAAGCTCAAATATTTACGCCTACGGATTTGAGCAGAGGCGCCGCTATTACGGGGGTTTGGCGAGGTCCCGTCTTGATTCTCTTGGCCCTTTTGATTCTTCGAACGCACTGGCGTTCGGCACAAAGACCTCGATCCTCGGCTTCTTCTTCAAATCATTGCTCATCCCGGATCTCTCTCTTCTTCCGGTCCGACTCGTCCCCTTTGATAAAGTTGTCAACCAATGTCCAAAGGCGACTAGCCGTCTTGGGCCGTTCACGGTGATCTCTTTATTGAGCAGCACGGGTCGGATCCCGTTCTTCATCGTTGATGATGTAGAGATCGTTACTTTCATCTATTTTAAGGGATTCCATGATGAATCTTGAGGCGAAATTCGACATCGTCTCGTCCGCCCTTGGCGGATTGTAAGCGATCGGATGAAGGTTGTCGAGGCGGCATCTTTTGGTAAAACGCCATTTGAGGCGATCCATGAGGTCTTTGAAGCAATGGATCTTTGATGCAGCGAGCGAGTGAACCAACGTCGGCGTTGGAGATCGCACCTCGGGAAGACCTTACACATGTGGAAATCTTCCATTCCTTGGTTTGCCATGTTAGTGGTATAGGCAAATAGGAAGTCGAAGGATCTCCAAGGCCATCGATGCGGCGATATTTGGAGCACGGTATCGCTCTGGCGGTGTATCGAGAATCTCCTCGAGAAGGGAGATAATCCGTCTGTGCCGATCGAATCCGGGAGCTCGTTGCCATCTCTCTCGGAGGAGTGGGAGATCGATAGCGGCGTCTGCCGTCTCTACGGGGAGTTCGACTTCGCCTTTCCTCTCTTCTTTCCCGCCCAGTCACATGGGTATTACGCCGAGGTGGAGAACGGCTCCGCGGATGGTACGAGGGCGAATGAACCCGGGTATTGGGGCGGTCATTGTGCCGCGGTGAACGTTGATTGTTTCGAAGAGGTGAACGACCTCGGTTGCCTGTAATCACCACTTCGGGCACTCTTGAGGGGCCCGCTCCGTTTGTCCTCTGGTTGAGGAAACTCTGGAATTGATTGAGGTTGGCATTGAGGAATTCGGACACTGCTCGACCGAGGACCTCGTGGGAGCGGTGAACCTCCTGTTCACCGGTACTGAGGTCGGTATCTTCCACCTCGTTGGGGCGACCATCCTGAGGGTGTATGGAAGCATTCTCCATGTAGCCCTCAGGTGTATGACCGCTGGTAGCGTCCGCGATACCCTTTCCCCGGCGTTGTGTGACTACCTGATCGTCCTCTGCACGGTTGTTACCGACATCACCGGCAGTACTTGCGTTTGCACGTGTCCTTGCCATTAAATTGTAGAAAACACAGCTTTTTGTTCGAAAAAGAAAAAGAGTCTTCCCACGCAGGCGCCAATGATAAATCACGTATGCGTTTGTATGAAAGATTTAGAAAGCGATAAAGAACACGGGAGTTTTTACGTGGTTCGATCAAGAAATGTGATCTCGCCCACGAGGTGATGATCCTCAAGATGTTCACTATAATTGTATTACAATGAGTATCTCAAAGAGCTCTAGTATTCAGTAATTTGCTAACCCTTTTACCTTCAATCTAACTCCTATTTATACATAAGCGTAGACCTTGTAACAAATCCCTTAAATGGCGGGCTCACGATCCTTCTATAACTGACCATGATCTTCACCATAATTATCCATGATTTCCACCGTTATCCCATCACCTTCGCCCTTGACCCCGTCTTTAATTAGGGTTTGGAGGCGTGATTCAGCGTAACCGAGTAGTAGGCGAAGATTAGGTCGGACCCACTCGTTTGGGCCGCTATTGGGCCCGAGAGGTTGGGCCATATCCTATCAATAATCATGCAGAATATATCAAATTACTTATTCACCGAGTCAATCATGACTTGGCTCTGAATTTCTGATCATCAGTTCCTATTATGATAATAATAAGAGAGAAGGGAGAGAATAAATTTTTGGAATATTGATAGTTGATCGATGGAAACCAATTTTTTTTTCCTGTCACGAAATCACTAAATTAATTTTAAAAATTCACATACAAGACCAACTTTTATATGTATCACTATATATATATATATATATATATATATATATATATATATATACAATTATATTTATATATATCTATATTCATTTATTTTATTTATAATATTTTTACTATATAATCAATTTAAATTCGAATTCCATTTTTAAGATTTTTATGTAGAATGAAAGTTTAATTCAAGATGGGTCTTGAATATATTTTAATAAATTTAAATTGACTATTTAAAAAAAAAAGAAAAAAAGAAAAAGGAGATAAAAGAAGAAGAAAATAGTGGAAACCAAAGAAAAACTAAAAAGTCAACTTCTTATTTGAAAAGTTAGACGTCAACCTTTTGTTATATCATCTTTGCTACAATAGTAAAAAAAATTGGGTCTCAACTTTTAAAGGAAAGGAAAAAGTTATCATTTGAGGCACTCTTATGACGGAGTCAGTTTTCCAAGATGTTTAATATGGATGATATTTATTTTATTTTTTTGAAAGTTATAACTCATACACATCCAAATTCACACATATTAGTAGACTCGAACCTCTAACTTTTTGATTGTAGGTGAAGCGTCTTATTATTTAAATTGCGCTTAGTCGTCAAATATTTAATAGAGAAGCATCATGTATTTCCATGCACAATACACGTGGGTCGGATCCAAAAATTTGGTCCAACCTAGATTCGATCCATTCACTTTTATTCGTAAATAATGTCTCTCTTATTTAGAGCCAGTGGCGGACCCAGACTTTTTATTTAGGGGGGGTCCAAATAATTACTCATTTCGTTCATCAAATTCGTTTTCAAATTTTAGTGACACAAGTTTTAATAAATTATATTGAATGTAAAGTTAGCGGAGAAGGGGACCCATAACATATGAGGTGGTTATGTGGGATCATGTGCTTAAGAGGAAAGTAAACGTTTTTCGTTAATGATCCAGAGAGGAAATAAGTAAATGGATTTTGTGGATGAAGGGAGTATATAATTTATAAATCTATAAGAAGAATTTTAAAATTAAACTTTGAAATAAATGCTAATTTTAATACCACTAAAACTCTATTTAAATTATATCAGTACATAAAAAAAGGTTAAATATGACCATCTCACAATAATTTTTTTTATTTTTTTAGTTTGGATGAATATGTCAATTAACTGATGAAAATGAAACACATATGCTTCCATCTACCTAAATAATAATAATATTTGAAATGAACTCTAATTTACAATCTTCTAGATTATGAAGAAGGAACTACAAACAAAGTTTTGTTGAATTTAAACTTCAGTTCTTGATAGTATGTATAAAAGCAAAATATATTTCTAATTATTGATACATGTGCCATTATAAACAAGCATCAAATGATAGTATAATATAATAGTAGAAAATGTTTAATGGTATAGGATATCAAGTTTTTAATTAAAGAATAAAATATACAATAAATGTATATAAGTAAAAATAGTATTGTTCATAACTTGCACATAATCAAAAATTAGATGTAAATATATTTTCACTAAGATACTAAAAAACTTAACACCAATAATGACAAAAGGAAAATCAACTCAATATCTCTATCACACAAAATACATAACTCTATCACAACAAAAAATATTAATCTATTTTAACAATTATATGAAAAATACATATATATACCTAGTAATTTTTTAAGACCCAGGGGGGCCCAGTGCCCCCACTGCCCCCCCTATGGGTCCGCCACTGTTTAGAGCAACTGTTACTTTCATTGAATTCATATTTTTTTGGTAAAAGATAGAAAATATTATAAGGAAAACTACTATAAAATTTTCTTAATCAGAGTCATCACTTTTATTCATAACAATTATCACTTTTATCATAAACAACTATCATTTTAATCATAAAAGCAGTCACTTTTATCATAAACATTATTATTTGGTTCAGAACAACGATTAGTTTTATTTATAAGAACTGTTACTTGTTTAGTATGATTTTGTGCTTTGTTTCTGGTTTTGTTGGCATTAGTTTGCTCATTCTTTCATTCGTTGATCACACATATTCATTGGGAAATAAGTAAGTCTGGTGTTTTGCGTGTTCGCTGGGATCCGTGATGAAAAGGATGGAAACTCAGGTCGAACGTGCAAAATCACACTCGAACGCAACGCACAAGTGCACGCCATGCACGCACCCGCACACACTCAGCCCCCTATACTCACAAGTCCGCTGGCACGGACTCGCGCATGTACTCTCCGCGTGCGCTGACCGTCCAACGACCGTTGTCCCCGTTGCCAATCCATGCAGACAGTGAGCTCCGGGTGCCTAATACTCGCGGTCTTCCAGCGTCCGCCCGTCTATCGCCCTTCCTCAACTAGCGTTTGCCGCGTATATAGGTGCTCATCACCGGAGTAATCCTCAGCTAGCGCGAAGTCACTGCACACGCCTTCAGCCGACATGCGACTTTTTTCAGTGGGCATCTCAGCTTTGCACGTGATTTTCATTGTTCCCGTGCAGAGCGTGCGACCTCTTTGCGCACGCACTTTGTGAGACCGTGAGCGAGCTCCATCGGTGTGCACCACCCACCAGCTTGGAGCAACATTTTCACCGAACACGGAATAGGGTTTTAAGTTCATTTTTAAGCGCCTCATTTTTTTCATTCACATACAGACAGACGCAGACGTACGACATTTTTAGTTATCATTTTTCCTCTATACTTCTCTTGTATGTTTATCTTGCAAACACTAACAACGAGTTTGGATTGGAATTCACAGGACGATTGTAAGAATTTTGACTTTATTGATTTTATTAGTTTGTGGATGAATATTTCTTATCAATTGTTGATGAATGTGAGATTGGTGATGTTGATAAACACTAATCAAATCATGTATGATTGATCATATGTCGTGGAATGAATATTTATTCGATTGAATTTATATTGTTTGCGATTAAACAACTTTATATTTGTTTGGTTGTGTTAAATGTTGATTGAGGTTGAGAGGCTATTTCAATATTGATTGTATTATTTAATCGGAGTCAATCTTATAGAAAATGAGTGATTTATCGTTTAGGAGACAACAATCGATTAAGCGAATACCTTTATGGGAACTAGAGCTTCAATTAGATTTTGAACAATCGATAAGCATAATGATATGTGATTAATCAATACACGAAGAGAAAACCCCGAAGCTATAGTCCTTTAATCTAATCGAATTATTTGTGTTTGTGACAACATTCAGTTTTGCACTATTTTTCCTAGTTTTGATATTAGTCTTCACTAGTATTTAGATGTAGATCTCATATTTTCAGTATGATTTTGGTGTTTTATAAAGATATCATGCTTGATGAGTATTGTTTTGAGTGTTTTGTGTAGTTTTGACATGTTTTGGAAGTAAAAGTAAGCTAAAGTTGGAAGCCTAGCTTAAGTATTGTACGAAAATGAATCGAAACTGGTCATGGAAACTGGATCCGAGGAGAATCCGTAAGATAAGAAGTCAAGAAGTCAAAGTTAAAGCCCAAAGTCAAAGTTGATACTGGTTATTGTAAGATACAAGTGATACTGAAGCCTTTCAGTCGTGCTTTCAACTAAAGAACCAGTTGTGCTGAAGATTCGTTGGTCAGATTGGTCAGCAAAACTGGTGCCAACAGCCATAATGGAAGGATATCAGTCATGCTGAAATCATATTGAAGATTTCCAAAAGCCATACTGTTCATCAGTATGGCTGACCCAATTAAAGAGTCAGCAGAAATCTATCAGTATGATCCCAAACTGAAGGTTATCAGCAAGACTGATCGTACTGATGAACAATACCAGCTCAGCATATTGAAGAAATGCGGACTTCAAAAATGACTAAATGTTTTATTAGTAGACCAAGTGCATACTAGTGAACAATGACGTCATTACAAGATGTCCAACTGAGATAACACGGAGTTAACTAAAGGATAAATGTTTGACTTTTGGATGTCGTACACTGTAGTAAGCATAGAAAGTGAAGACGACAAACGCCACATGTTCGTCCATGCAGAAAGCATCCGGAATGTCGAACACATACTCGTTTCTCATTGGATCATGTAGATTCGATATAATAAAATCCAGAATCCTACAGATTTACCAAGGATCGTCGCTCTGGAAAACTGTTGTCGGTGGTCCATGCAGAGCTAAAAGAACGAATCTGCACTTGAAGCTGAAGCACTACAGAGCTAATTTTATGAAAATATCCCTCAGCCCTTATATCCGAAAATGAAAAACTTACCCCTCTTCCGCCTTCTATAAATAGTGAAGAAGTCCATTTTTAACGGAATGGACTTATTTTAGTTCAGTTAGATAGATTAGTTTAGTTATAAATTCAGTTTTTATTGCTTTCTTTTACATATTGTTACTTTAATTCAAGTTCTTAACTCATTTATCATTTATGTTCAACTTTTATTTTGGCACTGCTCCTTTACTTTCCTCGTTCTTTATCCTTCCATTTACATTTTTTGTGCACTTTACTTTCAGCATGAGTAGCTAGATTTGTAGCTGATTCTATAGTTGTATGTTACTTGGTTCATGATTATGTGATATTGTTGTTTGATGCTATGTTACCTTCTATTTCATATTTATAACTCTTGGTGTCTTTATCATGTTAGATTGATTGAACACTTTCGAAGCATATGCAGTTATTTCCTTAGATAACCGAGAGGGTTTAAGGGAATAATGAAAAATAAGAGTTCATGATATAAAGTGCAAGATGACCGAGAGAGTTTAGTAACTTTTATAGGAAGCATAATCTTTTCGACTTTTAGGAGTTAGTATGATTTCTTGAAGCCTAAGGGTAATAGGGCCGTGCTAATCAACGCTCATAGAACTTATAGAGAGAGAGAGAGAGAGGCTATGAGTACTTGAGTGATCTTCCATATGTCTTGGATTAAACCTAGTAAACAGATCAACACAAAATTCACATAATTTGAAACTGAGCAAATATACTTCCCTAGGATTAGTGCATTTATTCCAATTTTTACCTTACTTGCATTTTTATTCTTGTCTTTTATGCTTTTTGTTTGTTTACAGTTGACTGTGAAGTCGACCCTATTTATACCAATCTTTCATGCTCTCATTTTTCCTAAACAATGATAGAACGCCCTTGTTAGATTACTTGTTGTGTTCTCTCTATTCACAATTCTTGAGGAATCGACAACCCGGCTTACTGCTTGCTAAATTACACCGTGTCAGTTACGGTGATATATTTTGTGACGATAATTGTTGTGTATGATTTTGATGTGAATATACTATACGCAAGTGCACGTAATCAACAAGTAATACGGAAGTATTCCGAGATCGAATCCACATGGAATGCACTTTTAAATCACGAGATTGTAATTTTGCAAAATAAGTGAGATGTGCGAACTAGTACTAATTAGATAAAACACCAATAACTGAAATTAAAGCGACTTGACACAAACAAGTGAACAATGACACATAACGAGGAGATTATGTTATCAAGGTAGAAAGCAGACTTGATCTCCGATTCCACCCATGCTCTTCTAATAATGCTACATTATCTTTGCATCATCACTATGACATGAACTCCTTCGATTCTTAGTATTTTCCAAATCTAAGATTATATTCTATAGATCCATCCATATATTCCTATATCGAATCGCACTTAGAATATCATTACTAATTCATTCATATTTGCCACGCAAGGTAAATGCATATTCCTATGCTATTCATACACATAACATTAAAATCATGTTCTTACGTCATTTATTGTTTTCCATTTTATAATAACTTTCCAAAGAATTATAAAACTAAGATCGACTAATGTTGATCAATCACAATTAAGATAAAACAATCCCAACAAAGCAATAGTGATTTAGCAAGACAAGCGAGAACCGAGCTCGTCACACGAACATGGGTTTCCTCAAGAAATCAAGTCATAAAGATTCATTTCATAGCGAGTCGTTCAAGAATGTTGAAACAAGTAACAGCCATAACAAATTAACAAGGTTTAAAGAAATGATAAAGAATTTAGTTGTCGGAATCGTGTGCTAGCTCTTGGATCGTCGTCTCTTCCGATGACTTCCTCTCCAAGAATTTGCACTCTCTTCCTTTTCTCCAGATGTTTTCTTTTTCTCTCTATCTTCTTCAACTCCAAATTCTCCCAATTGTCGATTCCGATTCTCCCTACTCTCTGATTGTTGCCAACTCCCTTTTAATAACAACCTCAGCGCCAGAGGCGGGATCGCTGCACCGCCAGCCGCCTCTGCTCCTCGATCCTTTCTCTTTTCGTTAGCTCGGCGGAGGCGAACGCGTGTCTCTTTTCACCGCAGAGTACCGCCACGTGGCCGTGGTCCCACCGATTTCTTCTTCGTTGTTAACCCGCACTTTCCATGCTACTGCTAGCTTCCGTAAGCACGGCCGTGATTTCGCTTTACCCCGAGCTCGGCTCGCCACGGGCTCGACATTGCTAACGAGTCCGACCTTGCTTTATGAACCGAGCTCATCCATACTTGCGAGTGAACTTCCGCCATGAGCTCGACTGCCACGAGCTCGCTTCCACTTTCAACCTTGTTGAGGAGTTCGAACACTTAGCTTCCGAGCTCGTGCTTGATTGCCACGAGCTTGCGCACTTTGCTTACGAGTCTCGCGTGCTTTGCTTATGAGCTCGCGTGCTTTGCTTACGAGCTCGCAGATGCCGCCACGAGCTCGCAGATTTGCTTCTGAGCTCACAGACTCAGGAACTTAACCTTGCCTAGCCCGTTATTTCCTCTTCCGCTACATACCGCAAATTGATAAAATAAAGCATAAACGCACAAAATACCTCTTATCCCCGATCAATCAATCCTACACGCACTCCACACGAAAACAAGACAAACACATGCAAGACAAGGACAAACAGTGAGCGGAACATACAACAACCAAGCTTTTATCATTAAAGGCCTCTATAATAACTCTTTACAAGAGTTATCACACCCCAAACTTAGCTCATTACTCGTCCTCGAGTGATGCTCTGCTACAAGACACACAAAAACAAACAGAACACAGACAGATGCTCATAACAACAGCTGAGGTGATGGCTTAATCAACTAAGAATACTGCTTTCAGCCAAAAAATTTCAAAACACAAGAATCATTCATTCCTTCTCGTTGTAAATCTAATTAATCACCTCATATTGCAAGGATATCACGCTACAATTATTAACAGGTACAAAGCACATTAGCCTTTACATGAATCTTCCCATGCTTCGGTTCTCCTAAATATGACCATATTTTGATTATCAAGTGCACACAGGTCTCCACAAATTCAATTTAGTCATCCCCCTCTCTGCTTAACATGAGTAATATCAATAATGAACCAGTAGGTCTTTATAAAGCTTATAGCGTTGGGCTTGGGTGACGGTAGGATTATTTGGGATAATGTAGCTCGCAAACACCAGGGCATCCTTACTCATTCTCTTTTCAACATGCTTTATAACTACCCTTCTTCTTTCCTATAGGAGACTGTTCCCTTTTTCTTGGTTAATTCCTTTTCTGCTTCATATACAATAACCTCAGCACTCTTTATCCCACTTCTTTTACTTTTTTTTTCTTTTTTTATTTACAAGAAACGCTATTATTGTCCCTTATCCTTAAGAGGTTACCTCCACCCCAAACTTAAAACTCAACATTGTCCCCAATGTTGGAACATTATGACAAAAATAGGAGTTGATGGACTACTTTGTAAGATACGGTGATAAAAGTTGAACTCTAAGTAATTCCACCGAGGTCAAGGGAATCATGGATACATAAATGTGAGGTACAGGGAATTTTAAATGGTGCTCAAAAGAAAAGGTCAGAAGCTCAAGGGGACTCTAGGAAATCATGATATATAGGTAGACTAAGAAAGGCACAAACGATTCAAAATGGCCTCACGCCCTATCCATATTAACATACTCATGTAAATTGTTCAAGGAACTTCCAACCAAAAATGGAAGATAGGCACTCATACAAGAATGTAGGTCAACCGAGGATTACCTATGCAATGGTTAACTCTTATAAAAGCTAATATGCAAATACCCAAACCATCGAGGTACTCCTTACAAAAATAAGGATCAAACTTAGATAAACAACGAGTCAAGAACGATTTCCTTCTTTTAAAAAAAAAACAAAATAAGAAATAATCATCATTAACAATTCCTTTGCCAACTGTGCATCACTCTTAGTCACATCATAAACATCACAACATGCAAACAAAAGATAAAACCAACGAAAACAAAACAAAAACCAAGGATTGAGTCGAGAGATACGCCCTTAGCCTACGACGGATGACCCGAGGCGAGGGAGAGGCGAGAGCAGTGGAGTTGTCGCAGGAGGACTTCCTCATCGGACGGTAATGCATTCGGGCTCATTTGACCGAGCTCCACTGACATTTCGGCATATGTCATCATTGTTGGATAAGCGTGTTCTTGACCGAGCGTATGGTCCAGCAGAGCGGCGATTGCGGTGGGCGGTGAGAAGTCGTCAGTGGCCCCGAACATGACGATGAGTCGTGGCCTTGATGTCTATGAAAGCTTTCTCCGTTGGGCGGTCTTCATTATCATCATAGGGACTCGCCCTTATGCATAGGCGGGATATCGGGAAGGAAAAATAACCTTCCATTCTTCTTCTTCCGCATGCTTCCACCTCACGCCAAATTAGCGCGCCTACATTAACCGATCTCCCGTGAAGATGCTGGCGGGGAAGCAGAGCAAGATCCGTTCCTCGACATCAAGAGTCATGGGTAGTGGGGTGATGCGGCTCTTAATGAAATGGAGCCACATGGGCTTCGAATTTTAACGCCGACGCCTTCACGGATCGACGCCCTTGCGGAGATCTGACCCATTGTGTTCCTTCTACCGCCGCAGCTTTAATGCGTCATCGAGATCATCACCGAGGGCTCTCTTAACATTGCCGAATACTCATCATCCATGGCGTTATCCCGATTATACACCTCATTGATTGTTTCGCGAGATAGGATTACCGCTTACTCCCGACCACGGCCGATAATCCTCCTCGTCCGCCGAGGAGTGATATTAGCATAAAATTCTTTCACCGGGCGGGCGAATCGTGGCGCATGTAATCACCGTGAACTCGGCCCATCCATTTAGAGAAGTCACCCACGACGAACATAGGAGTTTTTATTCTCGCTCGAAACCCTTCTCCATCCACAATGCTCTCGATTTGAGACGCTAAATCGCTCAAACCGCCAAGCACTAACTTAGGAATGTTCCAATAGATTGACGCCTTAGATTTTGAGGGTTTAGCTACCTCTTTCTTCGGGCGGAAGCGACCTCGTGTTCGCCTCTTCTCGCAACCTTAGTTTTTCCTTCTCCTCGGGCTAACCTTCCTTTTGACGAGGCAGCAAAGGTCCGACTAAGATTTAGGGGACGCGAAATAACCTATGATTTATTTAGGGAGGTCATGGTGATAATTCTTCGTCCGATATGATGAGGCGTGTTTGGATCATTATTTGGAACCTTCACAAACTTCCCGACTCAATGAGATTGACCATGGTTGCAAGAAAATTTTCGGGAGAGAATTGATAGAGGTGAGATCGCTATGAGGATTTTGGAAGATGACGGGTAGTAAGAGCAACGCAGCAACAAAGGACGAGCAAAGGAAGTTGGGTAGTTGTGGGATATAAGTGAAGAATATGGAACGACTTTTTAACCCAAATAGTGAAGAATTAATTCCATGCTTTCTGACCACTATTCCCGCTTAAAATTTCCCTTTATCTACCACGCAAATCCTCTTTGGAGCACATATTAGCACTGTGCTCGTAATATCTCCGCACTACGCCCAATCCACACTCCAAAGATATCAATTTACCAAAACAACCTAGTTCCTTTTAATCAAGTTATAGCAATTTATTTAAAACACAAAACAAACAAGATAATGTGGAATAAACAAATATGTACAATCAGTCGCCAGCGCCGATCGCCACCGGCGACCCATGGTACCCGAGGTCGCGTCTTTTTCAGTGGTCGAGGTCTTCGCGAACCACCGCCCCCACAGTAATGCTTGACGCGCTGCCCATTGACCTGGAACTCACGACCGACTTTCCTTCTTGAAGTGTTATAGCACCATGGGGTGCTACATGAAGAATTGTAAAAGGCCCGACCATCTTGATTTTAGTTTCTGTGGAATAATCTCAACCTGAGTCGAACAAGAACACCACGACCCTAAGAAGAACTCCTGCGCAAGATGTTGTTATCATGCCATCTTTTAGTTCTCTCTTTGTACAACTTAGCATTCTCATAGGCGAACCAACGGAACTCATCCATCTCACTTAGTCTGCAACAGTCGAGCTTCTCCAGCAGCTGGATGATCAAAGTTTAGTTTCTTAATCGCCTAATAGTTCGGTGCTCCAGCTCCAAGTGAGGTGACAGCTTTTCCATATACCAAGCGATAGGGTGACATCCCTAATGGTGTTTTGAAAGTTGCTCAGAAGCCCATACCGCATCATCCAACAATGTACCAATCTTACGCCCGGATTCACCAAATTTTCTAATATACCCTTTATCTCTCTCGTTGGAGAGCTCCGCCTGACCATTTGTCCGTGGATGGTATGTCAGGCGATCTTATGGCTAACATTGTATTTCGCTAGAATGTAATTCATCGCTTTGTTGACAAAGTGTGTGCCCTCGCCACTAATGATCGCACGGCGAGTACCAAACTGTGTGAAAATGTTCTTTTGCAAGAACTTGATCACCACTTTTGCATCATTCGTGGTACTTGCTACGGCTTCCACCCATTTGGACACATAATCAACTGTCACCAATATGTAGAGGTTTTCGAATGAGGGTGGAAAAGGACCCATGAAGTCGAGGCCCCACACATCGAAGAGTTCAATTTCCAAATGAAATTCATTGGCATCTCATTCCGAGAGGATATGTTTCCAACTCACGACATCGATCACATCTCGTGCACAAAAGCACGTGCATCCTTAAACAAGGTCGGCCAAAATAACTCGATCAAGCACCTTAGCTGCCGCTTGCCCCGCAAAATGACCACCATATGGAGTGGCATGGCACCCTTCCGTAATTGATTCCACTTCTTCACGCGAACACGGTACCATTAATCCATCAAGACAAAGACTTATATAGAAGGGCTCGTCCCGAAGTAATGTTCGACTTGCAAAGAATCCTTTCTTTGATGGGATGAGAACCAAAGTGTAGCATTCCACATACCAGAAAATTGACAAAATCAGCATACCATGGCGTACTACTATGATGCATGCTCATTAGTTGCTCATCCGGAACATGTCCCGAAACTGGCTCGAGTTGATCTCCTTGGATGCCGGTAATCGAGATAAATGATCCGCTACTTGATTTTCTGCTCCTTTCTGCCTCTTATTTCCAGATCAAATTCTTGCAGTGAGCAAGATCCACCGAATTAATCGTGGCTTCGCTTTTTCTTCGCGACAAGACACCGATAGTGCATGATCCGTAGATTATCACTTTTTGCTCCCACGAGGTAGGCTCGAACTTTTCATGTGCAAATACCACAAAGAAGCTCCTTTTACGTCGTGGTATAATTTATCCGGCTTCCACCAGGTCTTACTTGCATAGTAGATCGAGTGGAATATCTTCTCCCTGCGTTGGCCCAAAGACGGCCCCTACAAAGAAAATCACTTGATCACACATTATCTCGGCGATGTCCAATTCGCCCAACAATTCTTGGGGCTGTTATAAGAGCTCGCTTCAAGACTTTGAATGCCTTGGAACACTCGGGGAGTGAAGTCGAATGGCGATTTTGCTCCAAAGAAGGCACATAGGGGCTTAGCGATCTTTGAGAAACTTTATAAACCTCTCAGTAGAAGCCTGCAGATGTCCCAAGAAGTTTCGCACGCCTTTTACAAAGAGTGGGCGGTGGAAGTTTGTCTATCACTCGATCTTCGCTTTGTCCACTTCGATCCTTCTTCGATATGTGGTGACCTAAAACGATGCCCCTCGCACCATGAAGTGGCACTTTTCCCGTTTAATACCAAGTGGGTTACTGCAACGCCCGTGACTTTCCCCAAATTACTTAGGCATATCCCATAGGTGTCTCCAAGACGGAGAAGTCATCCATGAAGATTTCTATTGACGCCTCCACCATATCCGAGAATATGGCCATCATGCAACGCTAGAATGTTGCAGGAGCATTACAGAGCCCAAATGACATTCTTCTAAATGAGAAAGCGCCATAAGGGCAAGTGAAGGTGGTTTTGTGTCGATCATCGCGCAATGGCAATTTGGTGATAACTCGAATAACCATCGAGGAAGCGTAAGAACTCCTTACCGCTAGTTTATCCAAAGATCCGATCCATGAATGGTAGAGGAAATGATCCTTCACAGTTGTTGTGTTTAGTCAGTAGTCAACACGCACACGCCATCCCGCTATCACCCGCTGGGATCAATTTCGCCGATCGTTAGAAACCATCGTGACTCGCCTTTTAGGGCAACATTGAACCTGGGCTCACCCAAGAGCTATCCGAAATTGATATATGATTCCGCATCCACCATTTGATAACTTCTTTCTTTAGTACCTCTTTCATCATTTGGATCGAGACGTCGGCGATGCTCTATGGAAGTGCTGTGGCAATCTTCCAAAGAATATTTTATGCATGCATGTGGACGGCCGATCCTCATATATCAGCAATTGACCATCCAATAGCTCTCAGATCTTCGCAATACCAGAGCAAAGCTTCTTCCGGTCGGGCTTAAAATAGCAGAGATAATTACCGGGAGGGTTTCCTCTCGCCCGATATGCATATTTGAGATGGTTCGGCAAAGTCTTTAGGATTAACACCGAGGTTCGTCGATTGATGGTTTGGGTGCCCGTTACCCGATAAGCGAGCCCGGCCGACTCGGAGTTCGCCCGGCAAGTGAAATCGACATTTTTTCTGGAGAGATGTCGACACAACTCGCTTTCTCCAACTCTACGAGTTCGGCATAGCTTCATCATTAACTCCGAATCTGCGAGGTGCAATCTCAGACAGTCCGCGACGACTGCTCCAGACTCGGATTACCGAGCATTCCTCCACTTCATCCGGCACTCATAGATTGAAAACATCAAGGTAACCTTCGATCATTCACCTCATAGTGAGCTCGCCTTTCCGAACATCAATTAGAGTTCTTCCGGCTGTAAAAGGACGCCCCAAATGATTGGCACTCGTGATCCGCTTCATAATCCAAGATAATGAAGTCCGCAGAAAGATGAATGTGTCCACTTTACTAATACATCCTCGATTTTTCCTGACGAGCCATAGATCGTCCGCCAATTGCAAGGTCACCGCTAGGGCCTCGCTCTCCTATCCCGAGCTTTTAAATATTGAGAGCGGCATCAAATTTATGCTTGCTCCGAGATCACATAACGCCGACCGACGTCGGCCCTCCAATCGAGCATGGAATGGTAAAGCTCCCGGATCTTTCAACTTGGGAGTGAGCTTGCTCTTTAGCATCGTACTACTACTTTCGATCGATTACTAGTTCGAACTCGCCCAACCGCCTCTTCTGGTCGATGTCCTTCAAGAACTTCACGTAGTTCGCATTTGTTCCAACGCCTACCAAAGGGATGTTGATATGTAATTGCTTCAGAACATCGAGGAATCTTCGAAACTGGGTATCCTGCTGCTTCTTCTTCAACCTTTCTGGAAAAGGAGGTGGTGGACGATACACCACTTCGTCCGTAAGGTTCGGTAAAGGATTTGTTATCGCAGGCACCTCGGCATTGCGAGGTCGCTCGAGTTTCCGTGGAGACCTGGTTGTTACTTGTTGAGGATTGACCTTCTCTTCTTGGTTGACTCTGGTTCCTCGCTCGCTTTCCACAAGTAAAGTGACGGCCTTGACCGTTCTTTATCCTTTCACGGATTCTCCATGTCACTGGCGATTTCCAAGAGGTCGATTTTAATCTCATGGCTAATTGTCCGATCCGACTTCCAAATTCGCAATGAAGTGGATCGCCTCGATTCGTGATCCGTCTCGCCATGTACCTTCATCGTGAGTTTCAATAGTCTTGGGGGTGGGGCGGCTTGTTCTTCGCTTTGGTTGGAAATTTTGTGGATATGTGGTTTTCAAAATTTCCACCACCACTAGTTCCGCATCATTGTCCTCCCTAAGAGAAATTAGGGTGTTGTCTCCACCCGGATTATATGATTGTGAGTAAGGATTATTCCTTCGCCATTCGGTTTCCTATGTAACATATCAAGTCGGGTTTGATGGACAACTCTCAAACGTGTGTCCTTCCCACAAGATACACACGACACCTCATTTACTTGCATCGTGGGTGCGACCATTGAGCACTCGCCGGCCGCACAACCGATTAGTACTTGCAATCCTTTTAGCATGTTACTCATGGACGCTACCGGGTCATAAGGCCGTTAGGGCATCAACCTCCAAAACACCAATAATCGATTTCTTTCCTATTGGTGCACGAATTTGACCATTGGCAATTGTTATACGCAATTGTTTCAAGATATCGATGCTTCGTTGTATGACTTGAGAGAATAGCTCCATTTGCGAGGCGTCAAGCACCAAACGTGTTGACGATTTAGACCATTGTAGAAGGTCTCGGTTGAATGCAATGCGGAATGCCGTGATGAGGGCATTCCGTAGCATTTTTTATATCGCCCTAAGCTTCGCACACCGACTCTTCGTTATTCTCACGAAATGACATGATGTCATTCCGAATCTTCATGCTTGGAGGGTGGAAGTACTTCATCAAAAAATTTCACGAGCTCGCTCCATGAGGTGATAGAATTTGATGGAAGGCCGCTCACCATGCTTTTGCATGATCTCGTAGCGAAAAAGGAATAACCAAGTCTCAGCTCTACCGAACACCGGTAACTTAAATGAGTCACGACCTCCGTGAATGACCGAAGGTGGAGATGTGGATCCTCCGTGGCTCGACCACTAAATTGCCCCACCGTTTGGAGCATCTCAAACATGACCGGCTTCAGTCAATCGGTTCGCCACCCGGGTCTTGTAATTCCGGGTTTAACTCATTAAACTGGGTTGGCATAATCACGGATGCCCTCTCTACCGCCAAGAATAACAACGGCATTTCCGCCATGATGTGCCTCTCCTCTTGGTGCCGCCATCTTGGCTTGCGCCTGCGAACTCGTTGTCGGGCGCCTTCCTCCTACGAAAGGTGCGTTCAACCTCGATCTAACTCGGTGGGTGGCTTGCGCTTTTGCTTGCGCATAAACCACAATACAAGAACCCCTGCTCACACAAAAGGCACAACCGAGCGAGTCACGATCACGAAGAAACACAAAATTACAATATCCACGTAATTTATAATTGGTATTCCCGAACGCGCCAAAAACTTGTTGTGTATGATTTTGATGTGAATATACTATACGCAAGTGCACGTAATCAACAAGTAATACACTAAGTATTCCGAGATCGAATCCATTGTGGAATGCACTTTAAATCACGAGATTGTAATTTTGCAAAATAAGTGAGGTGTGCGAACTAGTACTAATTAGATAAAAACACCAAATAATCGAATTAAAGCGACTTCGACACAAATAAGTGAACAATGACACGCATAACGAGGAGATTATCATATCAAGGTAGAGAAATGCACTTGATCTCCCGATTCCACCCATGTTTCTTCTAATAATGCTACAAAGATTATCTTTGCATCATCACTATAACATGAACTCCTTTGATTCTTAGTATTTTCCAAATCTAAGATTATATTCTATAGATCCACCATATATTCTTATATCGAATCGCACTTAGAATATCATTACTAATTCATTCATATATGCCACGCAAGGTAAATGCATATTCCTATGCTATTCACACACATAACATTAAAATCATGTTCTTATCATTTATTGTTTTCCATTTTATAATAACTTTCCAAAGAATTATAAAACTAAGATCCGACTAATGGTGATCAATCACAAGTAAGATAAAAACAATCCCAACAAAGCAATAGTGATTTAGCAAGACAAGCGTAGAACCAGAGCTCACAAAAAAACGGGATTCCTCAAGAAATCAAGTCATAAAGATCTAGCTCATAGCGAGCTATTCAACAATGTTGAAACAAGTAACAACCATAACAAATTAACAAGGTTTAAAGAAATGATAAAGAATTTAGTTGTGGAATCGTAGTTAGCTCTTCGATCGCCGCTCTTCCGACGACTTCCTCTCCAAGAATTTGCACTCTTCCTTTCTCCGATGTTTTTTTTCTCTATCTTCTTCAACTCCAAATTCTCCCAATTGTCGATTCCGATTCTCCTACTCTCGATTGTTGCTAACTCCCTTTAATAAAAACCTCAGCGCTTTTTTGGAAGTGCAGACTGCACCGCCACTTCTGCTCCCTCGATCCTTCTCTTTTTCGCTTAGCTCTAACAGAGGCGTAACGCGTGTCTCTTTTCAACAGAGTCACCGCCACGTGGCCGTGGTCCCGCGATTTTTCTTCGTTGTTAACCTGCACTTTTCATGCTACTTCCTAGCTTCCCGTGAAGCTCGGCTTCGTGATTTTGCTTTACCCCGAGCCTCGGCTCGCCACGGCTTGACATTGCTAACGAGTCCGACCTTGCTTTATGAATCCAAGCTCATCCATACTTGTGAGTCGAACTCCGCCATGAGCTCGACTTCGCCACGAGCTCGCCCACTTTCAACCTTGCCGAGGAGTTCGAACACTTAGATTCTCGAGCTCTGTACTTCGCCACGAGCTTGTGCACTTTGCTTACGAGCTCACAGATTTTGCTTATGAGCTCACAGACTTTGCTTACGAGCTCACAGATTCGCCACGAGCTCACGTGAGCTGCCACGAGCTCGCAAGACTTTGCTTACGAGCTCGCTCGGACCCAAGGAACTTAACCTGCCTCGCTTGTTATTTCCCTTTTCCCGCTACATACCGCAAATTGATAAAATAAAGCATAAATGCACAAAATACCTCTTATCCCCGATCGACTCAATCCTACACGCACCCACACGAAAACAAGACAAACACATGCAAGACAAGGACAAATAGTGAGCGTAACATACAACAACCGGTGCTTTATCATTAAAGACTCTATAATAACTCTTTTACAAGAGTTATCAATAATATACTTTGTTGTATTAGCAAATTGAGTCGACCATTATCAACTTTTTGGTGTTGTTACCGGAGATTGTAGTAGAAAATACGGTAATAATTTTTCTTACATTGAGTTGTTACTTTAGGCTTGTATTTTTTTAAATTTTATTTTTTTGTTTGTTTTAAACTCTATTTGTTTGCGTTTCTCTAGGTTTTGTATGAGCATGACGTATAGCCAGCACGAGTTGTGGCCTTTGGATCTTGAACTTGAACGTACTCAGAGGAGAAACAGTCGAGATAGAGGTGATCCAGGTCTGATCAGACTACATCCGGATTTGGAAATGACGTACCACATTCCAGACCCGATGGCTGAAATGAATCAAAGGATAGCAGAGATGGTTGAGACAAATAGGAGGATAGCAGAACAACAGAAACTACATCTCACTCGATAAACGAGATATACAGGCATCCTGTAGATCAGTTTCAAGGAAGAGATTGGGGACCATCAGTGAACGCCAACAACTTTGAGTTGAAGCCAGTTCTATTACATATAGTTCAGGCATAGCAGTTTGGAGGAGGTGCTGCTGAAAATTTGAAAGCACATCTCGAGGTATTCCTGGATATTTGTGATACTTCAAGCAAAATGGTGTCCTAGCTCACAACATACAAATGAAAATGTTTGGATTTTCTTCAAGAGAACGGGTGAAGGATTGATTCAAGAGCTAGGATCGAACTTAAATTAACACATGGGAGTAGCTTTGTGTCCAGTTCCTCGCTAAATATTTTCCTCCCTCCAAAGCACACAAACTGACTGCAAAGATCTCTCATTTTTCACAAATGGGAGATGAATCTTTATTTGTAGCATGAGAGCGTTTTAGAGCGTTGTTGAGAAGATGTTCGCATGGTCTTACCCAAGGGCAACATATCACTCATTTCTACAGTGGTCTAACGCCAAATACACACAGCATAGTTGATGATGCTGCTGGGGTATCTCATGAACATATCAATTGATGAAGCAACAAGGATTATAGAAGAAATGACTTGCAACAACTATCAGTAGCCCATGGAAAGAAGTCAAGCAAGAGCGACCAAGGTTGCAACCATTAGTTTACGCTTTTGAAGAGAGAGCATGATATGCTGAAGAAAATAGAGTCAGTACTGACATTCAGCACGCAAACCCGATCTCTCTAATGTTTACTGAAGAGGTAAACTAGGTCTAGCAGTAGAATTTCCAGCCCTGACCAAACTTCTCCAATTATCAGCTAAGGAATCCAGCATACCACTGTTGGGTTTGTATACTGAAAGTAGAATGGTTGAGCTTGTGTATGATATTTCATGTCACCACTATTTCGATCTCCTATCTGAATTTTTTACTTGATTGCATATGTTGTCCCATTATCTCATACAAAAGTTAGATCATACAGTATGTAGAAGATCATAGAAGTCTATATGATTAGTTAAGCTGGTTGAGATATAAAAGGGATCAAAGTCGAGACAACTTGAGGATTAGATGTTGGTTTAAGCTGCAGTATATATAAAAAGTTACTTGACTTGGTTGCTTGTCTATGCTGGTACGTCTTGATGTATTAATGGATCATAGTGAAATGAGTTCTTCTATTTGACCATCGTGAAGAACATAGACTCCAGTGACTTTACGTTGATCTAAACCTCGATAGGGTTTCAGGTGAGTATGAGTTACTGACCATCACTTTGGCTTGTTATGAGTAAGGGTTACATGAGTTAGCCCAAGATTATCCGTATCTTGGGTGGGCAATGTCAGATGTTATGTTGGTTACCAGACGAGTCAGGAATGTTTAGATGATGACGTCCCTTAAGGAGCTCAAAAGTTTATTGTACTAAACCATGCAGTTGAGTTAGCTCAAGTACAATAATAAGGTTGAGTGGTACTACTTAAGGAATTAAAAAGATTAATTATTTTAAGCAGTCAAATTGCTTTAAATAATTAATGATCGTGTGATATTTGTACGGGGTAAGTCTAAGTACAAGCCCGACTCAACTTCAGTAATAAAGGGGTAAGTTAGCATTTGTTCTCTAGTGAAATGAACAAATGTTTATGAATTGATTTATGTTCTGGGTCGAACATAAGATAATTAATTCATTTGAGACCCTTTATTCCTTGTATTTGATCCTTGAGTTGGCCCATCAAAACCTTCTACATATGGAATTTTCGTCCATCCCCTATGGAATTCCACTAGGATTATGTTCTGATTAATGTATTGTTTATTTTATACATCTCCTATTATAGATAGATATTATCTGATATTATTAGATATCAAGATATATTTATTTTAGATAAGAATTATCTTCAAGGAAGATGATAATTATTATATTTATTGCACTTTACGTAGATGACAACGATAAAGTGCAATAATTAGATAAAAACAATAATATCAACAATTATCTTTTTCCCTAAAGATAAATACAATAATATCAATAATCCCAACGATAAAGTGCAATAATCAGATAAATACAATAATATCAATAATTATCTTCTTCCCTAAAGATAAATACAATAATATCAATAATTCCACCTCATCTACGTAAAGTGCATGAAATACAACGTCATCGTTGTCATCTACGTAAAGTATAATAAATACAATAATTATCTTATTCCCTGAAGATATTTCTTATCTAGAATAATTATCTCTTTATATCTAATAATATCGGATAATATTTATTTAGATTAGGAGATGTATTAAATAAATAATACATTAATCATAACAGAATCCCAGTGGGATTCCTAGAGGGTGGACGAAAATTCCATATGTAGAAGGCCTTGATTGGCCAGCCCAGAGATCAAATACAAGGAATAAAATGGAACCCAAATGAATTAATTATCTTATGTTCAGCCGATAACATAAATTAATTCATAGACATTTATTTATTCCACTAGAGAACAAATATTGAACTACCCCTTTATTACCGAAGTTGAGTCAGGCTTGTAATTAGACTTACGAATCCCCATATTTAAGATATCGCACGTTCATTAATTATTTATAATCTGACTGCTTAAAATAATTAATCTTTGTAATTCCTTGAGTAGTACTACTCAACCTTATTATTGTGCTTGAGCTAACTCAATCTGCATGGTTTAGTACAATAGACCTTTTGAGCTCCTTAAGAGGACGTCATCATCCCAAATGTGATACTTGACTCAACACTGTAACCAAAGATGACATACAAGCACATTTTATATGTGTTCTTTGTGTTTGTTTGTGTCTGGGAGGACACTCTTTGGGGTATTGCAGGTTAAGACGGACCTTGGGCAAGATCAGGCCACCTCCTGTGAGAGAGGTAAAAATCCCGAAGACTATCTTGGCAAGGCATTCTGACATCTTGCCAAGACACCGTACCGCACGGGAGCTGAGCCTGATCAACGAGCTGACGTGAAGCCAAGAAGGTAATCGAGACAAGGAAAAGAGGTAAAAAGGACGATGAGTGATGCAGTGGACAGAGGATAAAGTCATGATGCAGCTGGGAGACGCAGACAAGATCTCTGGCAGACTTGCACGGAAATGGGAAGATTCTGGGCAAGGTCCTTCTCTTCGCTGCTTGATTTTTACCGGTGTGGAAAGGTCAACCCGCAAAGGTCTTTGCAGATGAGACAAGCCTGCCGATCCGGGCGGAGGAGTCTCCATCGGCGCCCAGAGCCCGAGCCAAGCTGCCGACCTCACCACCGCCACCTCGAGATGCGCACGCTGACCAAGCCAAAGGGGAGTGCACTTAGGCTCCTAACATAACAACTCCACACAACAATTATTCACAAGAGACACACACGGTTGGAGTGAGTAGCATCAGTCCGAAATTCTCTCTACACTTATCTCTTTTATTTTTCTTTGCTTTCATGAGTGATTGGTGAGGAAGAAACAAGTCCTACAGCAAACATTTATATTATGTATTTGGTTATCTCGATTGAGCAACCGTCATGTAGAATGCTTTTCGCTTACGCTTGATTTTCTATCCAAGTATGGTTTCGATTATGTTCTTGTTTATTACTTTTATATTTATGTCGATTATGTGTGAGTAGTCGGTTTGGTTGGGCTCGGGGTGAAGCACGCTGAGTCAAGGTCATGAGAGTCGTGAGGTCTAAACGTCCTTAGAGCCTCGAGTGTGTGTTCCAAGCTCTGGCCTTTATACACATGTTATTCCTTTCCTCGAGCGTTAACTCGCCGGTAGCCTGGGGGAGGGGTAGCTACAAGCAGTGTACGGAGTAAGACATCGAGTGTTTCTTTATCCCGTAAGTGCGGCCGAGGGTGATTGTAGCCGTCGGCCTGGGCAAGGGCTGCGAGCCACTCCTCGACCGGCCGTGGCTAGTCACTGTCTAGTGAGTAAAGTCTGTTGGGTGGAAGAACCTATCTTGGAGACCGCCTCGCAAGGGACAAGGGGGGGCCTCAGACTTAGTCCTAAACCTACGAGCAAGCTTGGGTCGGGGCCCGTGTACGTGACAACCTAAAAGGGCACCTACCCTTGGTACCTTTAACCACGACATACACTTATGGTGAAAGTCCTCGAACCTATGACCGACGCTCGACCAATACCTCAACGCATGGAACCCTCGCCCAACTACTTGTTATTTAATCTCTTTACCTTGTGTTTAGTTTCGTTTACTTTCGCTCAAGATATATCTCTCAAGACATTTCATCGAGACCGTCACCGATCGACACCTCGCCTCGGGCAACCTCCTACTCAAACCGCGACAACTCGAGTAACAACACAACCAGCTCTCTGGTTCGACCCATTAACTTGCCATATATGGAACTATGTGTTCAAGTTGAGGAGATTATAAATGTATCTCGACGTGCCTTGGGACCTCTAACGACGGGTATCCGGCGTCGCCGATTAGGCGCCATTCTTCGGGAGTCATGCGCTATTCTAGTGTTGTTATTCACTTTTTATTTTTGTTTGGTTTTGCATGTCCGACCTAACCTTGCAAAGGAGGACGGAGAGCCCTGTTGACCCGAGATTGAGAGAACCATTCGGAGAAGAAGAGGCAAGCTCAGTGAAACGCCTCGCCTTGAGGAGGCACGGACCAAGGCAAGACAACATGGAAGAGAGGAATCCACAAACCCACCACCTCCGTGAGAAAGCAGACGCCGGAGATGATGTTTCCAAACAACAATGCCTCCACCCTTTGGGCATCACCTTGCTCGAGATCGAGGACAACCGGGAGCTGAGGCACTCTTTCATGCAAATCTTGCCAAGCTTCAGCGATATGCTGGGAGAGGACCCCCAGCGCCATCTCCAGGACTTCGAAATGGTGTGTAGCACCATAAGGTGTGCGGATGAAGTCAAGAAGGAGTACATCCGACTTATATCTTTTTCATTCACTCTCCATGACGGTGCTCGAGAGTGGCTGTACACTTTGCCTACGGGTAGGGTCACTACTTGGGCAGGGCTTCAATAGAAGTTCCTTGAGAGATACTATCCCATCTCAAGGATACAAAGCGTGAGGAAAAGGATGAGTTCCCTCCAGTGGGGAATGACGAGATGGTGTACGACTATTGGTGTCGTTTCAAGTCCATTTTGGCAAAGTGTCCTAATCATCAAATCTCTGATCAAGATCTGATCCAATACTATGTGAATGGCTTGAGGGCGAGTCAGAGGCAGCTCGTGAGTGCTGCGTGCGGAGGTTCTATCCTCAACAAATAACTCAGCGAGGCATTCAAACTACTCGCAGACTTGGCTGAAAAGTCTCGAGATGATGCCAACGCAATGGTCAAGACGATGCCCAACCAAGAAGCTACCATTTCAGACGGATCCGACATGAAGGACATGAAGGTCATGATGAAACAAATGATGGACCTGATGAGACCCTCTATGGTCAAGAAGAATGTCAAAGCGTGTCAGCTTTGCTTTGCCACCACCAGAACACTTGACGAGTGTCTACAAGTAGTCAAGAAGAAGAGGTGAATGCCTTTGGGCATATCAACAACGGTGGTGGAGGAAACGCCAAGGTCGAAACCCCGCTCGACCGCATAACCCATCATGAAAAATCATGAGAACTTGAGGCACGAAGGCACACACTATCAAGCATCTCCAGGCGTAACCCATCTCAAGCTCGGCCATCTTTAGCCGAGATATTGCACAATCAAGGAGCTACCCATGGGAGGATAGTGCAAGACCTCGACAAGTTCAAAACAGAGACAAGGGGAGTCCTGCAATTAGTGCTGACCCAGCTGAACACCTTGACGCAATAGATCTCAAAGCTCAACCAAAAGCAAGGGACACTTCCTGCTCAAGTGCAAATCCAACCCAATGCGCACGTCAACGCAATCAACTTGAGGAGCGGTAAGAGCTTTCCTGCAAGTGAGGGAGCCCGGTCGACCAAGGAGCCAATGAGATGTAAGACATAACCGAGGAAGTCGAGGACTTGGTCAAGGCTTCCTTACCCAAGGTAGCATATAAGACGGAGATCAAGATCGACCTCCTTCCCATGGAGGTTGGCGCGAACAAAGAAGTCAAGAGATGAATGAGATGATCAAGATCTTTAAGAAGGTAGAGATCAACATACCTTTGATCATTGCTTTGACCTCGATGCCGAGGTGTGCCAAGTTCCTAAAAGAGCGATGTACCAAGAGAGTCAAGTACACGGACGGTGCCAAGTTCCAAATGGGGGAGAATGTCTCAGCCGTGCTCAAGCGAGACCTCCCAATCAAGTGTACCGATCCCGGGATTTTCTATATACCTTGTGTGATCGGGACAACGAGGATAGACCAAGCTATGCTCGATCTCGGGGCATCAATCAATGTGATGCCCCTATCTATATATCAAGAGTTGAAACTCGGGGCATCAATCAATGTGATGCTGCTAGGCAGGCCGTTTCTCAAGACGGCCCGAACTTTAATCGACTGCGATACGGGAAAGCTCACATGCAAATTCACTGGGGAGACGGTCACCTTTGACATCTACAAAGCCGAGCAATTTCCGATCGACGCCGAGATGGTGGACCTCGTCGGGCCCCACCGAGAAGGATGTTGAGAGATACCGCCAACGTGGTGATCAAGGACGTGTACGAAAGAGTCATCCAAGGACACACTGAAGATTTAGAGTATCTCGACAAGGAGGAGATCGAGGCAATCGAAGTGCTTGAGGTAGAAGTTGACCAAAGCAGGGACGATCAACTAAGCTATCAATCACCGCTAGTGCATGACAAGGAAAGATGCAACCTTCCTCAAGAAAGCCCCAAGCCACACCAAACGCCACCAAGCACTTGAAGTATATTCACCTCTGAGCCAACGAGATGTTGCCGAGAATCATAAGCTCCGAGCTGACGGTAAAAGAAGAACAAGAGACGAGAGCCATCTTGAGCAAGTACAAAGAGGCCATCGGTTGGACCTTGGCGGACCTCAAGGGCATCAGCCCTACTGTTTGCCAACACTACATCTTTCTCGAGGATGATGCAATCTTGGTCGAGACCCCGGAGGAAGCTCAACCCTGATGAAAGAAGTTGTCAAGGTGGAGATACTCAAACTCCTCGAGTTGGGCCTCATCTACCCCGTCTCGGATGGCCGATGGGTGGCCCGATCCATGTCATGCCAAAGAAACCGACGATGGTGGTCGAGAATGAAGGCAAGGAACTGGTCATGATGAGACTCTGCATCTTTGGAGGGTTTGCATCGATCTGTAAAGCTCAACAAGGTGACCGTGAAGGACCACTTCCCGCCGCTCATTGACGGACACTTGAGAGACTCACGAACAGTATTTCTGCTTCCTCGACGGCTACTACGGTTATATGCAAATTTGTGTGGCATTAGAAGATCAAGATAAGACTACATTCACTTGCCTGTTTGGCACATTTGCATATCGTCAGATGCCATTTGGTTTATGCAATGCCCTGTGACATTTCAAAGATGCATGATGAGTATATTTTCTGATTTGCTTGAGCAATGCATTGAGGTGTTCATGGATGATTTTACTGTTTATGGAAAGACGTTTAACTAGTGCATAGAGCATCTTGAGTTAGTTCTGCAGAGGTTCGTGGAGAAGGACCTTGTGCTGAATTATGAGAAATGCCACTTCATGGTCAAGGAGGGAATTGTCCTTGGGCATGTTATCTCTGAGAAGGGCATTGAGGTAGACAAGGCCAAGGTGGAGATCATAGCCAAGCTGCCTTATCCCACCAACATCAAGTAGCTGCGGGGATTCCTTGGCCACGCTGGATTCTATCGGCAGTTTGTCAAGGACTTCGCCAAGATAGCACAACCAATGAACCACCTCCTCTAGAACGATGTACCGTAGGAGTTCGACGACGCATGTAAAGAAGCCTTCCAGATACTAAAGGAGCACCTTGTCACAGCGCCCATCATAAGGCCACCCGAATGGGGCATGCCCTTTGAACTGATGTGCGACGCTAGCGGATACGATGTTGGCGCGGTGCTTGGGCAGAAAATTGGCAAGGAAAGTTTCGTCATCTACTATGCATCGAAGACCCTCACCGGGCCGCAGATCAATTACACAACCACGGAGAAGGAGCTTCTAGCCGTGGTATTTGCCTTCGAGAAATTTCGCTCCTACCTCTTTGGGAGCAAGACGGTGGTTTACACTGACCACGCCGCCTTGAAATATCTCATGGCAAAGAAGGACACAAAGCCAAGATTGATACGGTGGATACCTCCCACGGGAGTTCGACGCTGAGATCAAAGACAAGAGGATCTCAAAATCAAGTGGCCGACCACTTGAGCGTAATTTTGAGAAAGGATGAAGAGATCCAATCCGAGCCACGTTTCCGCATTTGCGAGCTACTTGAGATTTACATCAAGGAGCCGTGGTACGCGGACTTGGTGAACTACATCGTGACCGGAGTGTTGCCCATGGGGATGCCAACACACCAGAGGAACAAACTCAAGAAGGAGAGTCGACAATACGTATGGGATGACCCATACTTGTGGAAGCAATGCTCAGACTTGATCCTGAGGAGATGCGTTCCGGAAGGTGAGCAAACAAGCATCCTTGAGCACTGCCATGAGAAGGAGTGCGGAGGACATTTTGGGCACAAGAGAACGGCAAGGAAGATCCTTGATTGTGGGTTCTACTAGCCCACTATCTTCAAGGACAGTTACGAGAAGTGTCGAGGCTGCGATAAGTGTCAACGCGAGGGAAATGTCTCAAGGAGGAATGAGATGCCCTTGGTGCCTATCTTGCCAGTGGAAATATTCGACATGTGGGGCATGGATTTCATGGGGCCCTTGCCAAACTCAAAAGGAAATCAATACATACTCCTAGCAGTGGACTACGTGTCAAAATGGGTAAAAGCAAGGCCACGGCCAGGCATATGCAAGGACCAGAGCCATTTTTCTCAAGTCAAACATCTTTAGCCTTGTTCGGTGTGCCAAGAGTCAGAATCATGATCGGGCACCCACTTCTACAATGCCACCATTGGAAGCTTACTCAAGAAGTAAGGGGTGCATCTTGGGATGTCCACCGCATACCATCCTCAAGCCAATGGCCAAGCTGAGCTCTCAAACCGCATTGTAAAGACCATCTTGAGGAAGGCCTTGGGAGAGAGCAAGAAGGAGTGGAGCACTCACCTCGACGACGCACTATGGGCATACCGGACAGCCTTCAAAACGCCATTTGGAATGTCTCCCTACCGGATGGTGTTTGGCAAGATGTGTCACCTGCCTGTCGAGCTGGAACACAAGGCATACTGGGCAATCCGCAAGCTCAACTTTGACTGGGATGAGGCAGGAGAGAAGCGCAAGCTTGACATACAAGAGCTCGAGGAGATTCGCCTCGAAGCTTATGACAATGCCGCTATATACAAGGATAGGCTCAAGAGATCCCATGATCTTTTAATCAAGGAAAAGTAGTTCGAAAATGGGCAAATGGTGCTACTCTATCAAAATAGGTTCCGCTATGCCTCTGGCAAGCTGACCACCAAGTGGGTGGGACCTTACATCGTGCACGCCCAACATTCGAACGGAGCCGTGGAGATAAGCGACATGGAAGGCAAGAAAGTGTTCAAAGTGAACGGAAGCAGACTTAAAACCTACCATGGGCACAACCGAAGGCTCAGAGAATGGGACGCTGAGCAAGATTAGCTCCACGAGGTTCCTCAAAAGGATCCTCAAGACACATGAGCTCAAGGACGACGTCGAGCTAACGACGTTAAACAACAGCGCTTTCCGGGAGGCAACCCGGTGGGGTACGATTTTAATCGCTTTTTAATCCCTTTTTGTCAAGGGGGTGATCTTGACTACTTTTATCACTTTGCCTCAAACAAAGTGTGTGAGTGGGGAAGCCCACCATCGTTATTTTGACCTGCTCCTCAAGAGGGTTGTTTCTTCCCGAGGAGCGATTTTCTTAAACCAGTGTCCGGGAGGAACTCAAGGCGGGGCGAGGAGGGCGCATACCGGCAAGGCAACAGCCTTGGCCAAGAACACGGGACACGAGGCGGCATTCAGATGGTGGCGCCGACGAGAGACGTCCCATCATGTCAGCCCACTACCCTATAACCGCCCCAACCCACGTTCTAATTACCCACCTCATTTCGCCTACCCACTTTCACACATTCAAACCTGCACCCATAAACCTCCCCAAGCCAAAGCACAAAAACCCTAACTTTCCATCCATGGTGCACACACGTCCAAAGAAGAAACTCCCTGAACCAACCCCGAAAAAGACCGTCGCTCGCTGCATAAAAATAGAGAAGACACCAGCAGAGCCTGCCGCCGAAGGGAGTCCGTCATCTGGTGATGGAGCTCTCCGCACTGAGTTCGCCGAGGGAGCAGAGGAGGCGCCCACTCTCCACGACATTCACGTGGAGGTGGACGCTGACGAAGAAGAGCAGCCCACGCCCGAAAACACACCGGAGAAGACGCCGGAGAAAAAGAAAGAAATCACCCCCTCTACCAGAAAAAGAAAAATGAAGGAGACTCCTACTGCCTCCTCATTAAAGAAAATACCGCCGACCCCCTCTCACATCGGGTCTGTCAGCACGGAAAACAAAGTATTAGAGGAGAAGAAGGTCCCCGAGGAGGGGAGCTCCGGCGACGCTCTCGGAGAAGGCAAGGACGAAGAGAACGACCCGACGAAAGAGATCGAGGAAGAATACGTCCTCCTCACTGAAGAACGGCCGACGAAGAAGGCAAAGATTGCGGCGCGCTCGTCAAATTGAGGTAAAGCCTTCACGGTGAACGCAAGGAGCTCGTCAAAAATAAGGAGATGGTGGTGCCAAAGCGACTGGAACCTGCATTCCTCGAGCAACTGGGTGTCAAGGAGGACGTCGAGAGGCTGTTGAAGGAAATGAGATGGGGAAAGTTTCTCGAATGGGGTACCACAGTATACGCGCCAATGGTGAAGGAGTTTTACGGAGATCTTGATATCGACCACGACAAAGGGGTGCCAAGAGTACACAGCTTCACTCATCGGGAGCAAAGAGAGTTTACGGTTGACGAGCTCAACCAAGCTCTAAACATGGTGACATTGATGAGGGCCAAGGGAGAAAGCTACAGGGGAGCAGCCAAGGTGGTACCCAACTTTACTGACGGAAAATGGTCCGGGATCTGGGAAAAATTAATCGGAAAGGATGGCGCACAGTTTAAATCGTATGACGCCAAGGGTACAGCCCTCAAGGACCCGGCCATGCAAGTGTGCCACCGGATCCTCTCCTATAATCTCTTTAGCAAGAAGGACAGCAGCGCAACCATGTCGAAGAGCGAGTTGTTCATTCTCTGGGCGATGCACGAAAGGATGAGGCTCAACTTTGCATCCTTCGCAATCTCGCACATGAAGAGCATAATGGGCAGGAAGCAGCAGAGGCTCTCCTTGTGCCACTTGCCGACCAACTTCGCCAAGGAGAACGATTTGCTCGGCCCCGACTTTGCCATGACCCCCCGAGAGAGAGGATGCATTTGACCTGAAAGTACTGAAGAAGATGCTCAAGATAGTGGAAGACGAGGACGACAAGTTCACCATCTTGCAGGAGCGTGAGAGGCCAGTTGCCAAGCCAGCATGCTCAAAGGCTAAGGCAAGGGCAGGACCTTCAGCAACACCGGAGCCTGCCAAAGACGACACTCAAGCCGCCCTCGTCAGAATACAAGAAACCTTGACTGAGATCCAGACCGCCCAGCTCGCATTTTTCGCCCACCAAGGATTCAGGTACCCACCTGCATCCCCCTAAGCTTTTTCTCCCTTTTTGTTTGTGTTTTTTGTTTTTGTGTTTTGTTTTTCTTTTTGTTTTTCATGTTTGTTTGTTGTCCGTTTGTGTGTTTATGTTTTTCGGGGACCATACTCAGTCTAACACTTTGCCACAAGCAAAGTGTGTGAGTGGGGAGGGGCCCTTGTTTTTTGTTGTGTGTGTTGACCAGCACGTTTGAGATGAACATGATAATTATGATCTTGGCATAGACTTTGTAATACATGTTTAGCTTGTTTCAATAAGCTTAGTATGACGGAAAAGGGGCATGGCATGCACACCTGTGAGAGATTGAGCCTATATATGCTAAACCATTGCAAGCATGATTTCTATTCTGTGTGATATTCGGATGCTTAACTTGGTTGTGCTAGAACTTGCATGCCGTCTTGATCAAAGCCCAACTGCTGTAGGTCTGAGTGCTCTAGATGATTTAGGCTTTCTTTTCATAGCCATGGTCAACAATGAACATAAACCCAGATATATTTATCCTTTGCTAGCCCCCTTTGAGCTGTTCGTTTTCTTTTAAATTATCTTGTGCCTTCCCCGCCCGGGATTGAGAGAAGAAGAATATGGGAGGGATATGTATGTCTTGGGCATCATTCGGCAAACACAACATTAGATGCCTGGCCTTCTACCGCATAATGAGCTTAAATTGAAAAAATTGGGTAAATGAACACCAATTCAAAATGTGTAGAAAAGAAAAGAAAATGGTGGGGAACAAAGTTTAAAAAGTATAAAAAGAAAAAAAAGTTTTCCCCAAAAATATAAGTGTGCTTAGGCCCGTAAGTATCTTGACAAGGGAAATGGGAAAACATTCTGCCCAAGACCTAAGTCAAGACAACCTTACCCAAGCTTAAATCCTTCCTACTTAGCCAAGAAGCCACTCAACACAACCCTAAAGACCTAAGGATAGAGAACTTAGACCAAGCTATAGGGCAGAGATAGTAGACGGCAGGCAAGCCTATGGCACTTCCTTGATCAAGTCATCACTGAGCGTGAAACCTTAAACACAGAGAGTTTGAGTGCTTGAGAGGAACCTCCACAAACTTGCTTTGCCCCGATCTTGACTAACCTTGATACATAGTTGTATTAATCGCCTATGCCTGATTATCTTTGTCATGATTCATCTTATCCTTGCTGGTTTTTGCGTGTGTTGTTTGTGTGTTTTGTTTTTCTTTTGGGCAAGGAATGCTTGCATGCTTGAGGACAACCGTGGTTCAAGTGTGTGAGTGTGACGAGCCCGTTTTTCGTGCTTTTTTTGGGGTAGTCCTTGCCCTAGAAATAGTAAATTTTATGTGTGTTCTTTGTGTTTGTTTGTGTCTGGGAGGACACGCTTTGGGGTTTTGCAGGTTAAGACGGACCTTGGGCAAGATCAGGCCACCTCCTGTGAGAGAGGTAGAAATCCCGAAGACTATCTTGGCAAGGCATTCTGACATCTTGCCAAGACACTGTACCGCACGGGAGCTGAGCCTGATCAACGAGCTGACGTGAAGCCAAGAAGGTAATCGAGACAAGGAAGAGAGGTTTAAAGGACGAGGAGTGACGAAGTGGACAGAGGGTAAAGTCAGGATGTAGCTGGGAGACGCAGACAAGATCTCTGGCAGACTTGCACGCAAATGGAAAGATTATGGGCAAGGTCCATCTCTGCCGCCTGTTTGATTTTTGCCGAAAAGGGAAAGGTCAACTTGCAGTGCTGCAGATGAGACAAGGCTGTCCAGACTGAAGCCAGAGGAGTCTAAATCGACGCCCAGAGCCCGAGCCAAGCTGCTGACCTCACCATCGGCCACCTCGAGATACACGCGCTGACCAAGCCAAAGGGAAGTGCACTTAGGCTCCCAACATAACAACTCCACACAACAATTATTCACAAGAGACACACACGGTTGGAGTGAGAAGCATCAGTCTGAAATTCTCTCTACACTTATCTCTTTTTTTTTCTCTTTGCTTTCATGAATGATTGGTGAGGAAGAAACAAGTCCTACGGGCAAACATTTATATTATGTATTTGGTTATCTCTGCTTGAGAAACTGCTTGGCAGAGAATGCTTTTCGTTTACTTTGATTTTCTATCCAAGTATGGTTTCGATTATGTTCTTATTTATTGCTCTTATGTTTATGTCGATTATGTGTGAGTAGTCGGTTTGGTTGGGCTCGGGGTGAAGCACGTTGAATCAAGGTCATGAGAGTCGTTAGGTCTAAACGTCCTTAGAGCCTCGAGTGTGTGTTCTCAAGCTCTAGGCCTTATACACAAGTTATTCCTTTCCTTGAGCGTTAACTCGGCCGGTAGCCTTGGGGAGGGGTAGCTACAAGCAACAAATGGAGTAAGACATCGAGTGTCTCTTTATCCCAAGTCGCGGTGGAGTGGGTGATTGTAGCCGCCGGCCTGGGCAAGGGTCGCGAGCCATTCCTGGACCGGCCGTGGCTAGTTGCCTAGTGAGTAAAGTCGTTGGGCGGAAGAACCTATCTTGGAAACCGTCTCGCAAGGGAGCAAGGCGGGGGCCTCAGATTTAGTCCTAAAATCTACAGCAAATTTGGGGCCGGGGCCCGTGTACGTGATAACTTAAAAGGGTACCTACCCTTGGTACCTTTAACCACGACATACACTCATGGTGAAAACTCAACCTATGACCGACGCCTCTTGACCAATACCTCAATGTGCGGAACCTCGCCCAACTACTTGTTATTTAATCTCTTTACCTTGTGTTTAGTTTCGGTTTACTTTCGCTCAAGATATATCTCTCAAGACATTTCATCGAGACCGTCACTGATCGACACCTTGCCCTCCTGGCAACCTCCTACTCAAACTGTGACAACTCGAGTAACAACACAACCAGCTCTCTTGGGTTCGACCCTTAACTCGCCATATACGAAACTATATGTTCAAGTTGGAGGAGATTATAAATGTATCTTGACGTGCCTTGGGAACTCTAACGACGGGTATCCGAGCGTCGTCAAGCACTTGTTGGGAGGTAACCCAATATTTTTGTTTTGTTTTGTTTTTTTTCGTTTTGTTTGTTTTGGTTTTGTTTTTCTTGCTTTGTTTTATGTCTGTTTTGGGTTGAGTTGAATGACGAGCAGCCGATGATGAGAATTATTTTTATTAGAAAATTTGATTGCAACTGATTTTGTGAGACGAATCATGTTATGATTATTGTGAGTATTGAGCCTTTGAGAACTTGATCACATGTTTGAAACCTGTGAGACTTGAGCTTTTACTGTCATATCTTTTCAGTCTTGTTTCTTTCTGTGTAAATAGTTTGAAATAGCATGTGTTTCTCTAGAACTTGCTCTGGATCGTTTTGGAGGTTGCATTGATGTGCTTAAGAATTAGGAGATGATATTAGGCATTCTTTTCTTAGCCTATATACTATCCAAACACTAACATGTTAATCATTGAATCCTTTGATGAGCCCGTTTAAGCCTACCTTATTCTTTCATATAGTCGTGGGTTGGGTTATGTAGTTATTGTGATGTTTGATTGCGAGAATTGAGGGTTGAGAAAAAGAAAGAAAAGAAAAAGAAAATAAATGATGAGAAAGTGATAGTAAAAAATAGTTGCTTACCCATATAAGTTAAAAAGAAATTTGACACAAGTGTGCGAAAAGAACATAAATGGGTAAGTAGCTAGTGCTTGAGATGAGTATATCACTTATATGATAAGTGTGATGTTCTAAAGAGAAAATGATTTTTTGGTGTGGAGATTTGAAATGAATTATTAAAATTTGGGATTTGTGTCTTGTGATGCTTATTATGTTTTTCATTATGGGATTATGAGTCACTTAACCTAAATATATCCTACCTTACCAAAGAGCCTACATTATAACCTTGTATAAGACCTTTTTGATCTTAGTTCTTGAGCACATATTTGAGCAATGAAGAATTAGACGATTTGCAAGCTTATGGTAGATTCCGTATGTTTTTAAACATTGAGAGTATACACATCCTTCTTAATACACTTGAGTGTTTGAGAGTTTATATATATATTTATCCATGTCGTGAGGACTCAGGTTTGAGAAGGCTTGTGCTTATGATTATTATGATATGTGGATTTTAGCGAAAGATGTTGTGATTTGATTCATTTGATGTGAAACTTTTGTTACTCATTGCTCTGAGGCTCATTGTTGTTGTCGTTCGACTCATCGCCTGTTCTTTTAGTCGTCTTTCTTATGTTCTGTTTTGTTTGAGGACAAACAATGTTTTAAGTTTGGGGGTGTGATGAACATACTTTTTACTAGTTTAAGAATGATACATTAATATGAATTTAGATCAGTTTAAGTGCGTTTATATAATTGATATTATGCTTTTAGCCATTTTGAGAAGATACTGCTCTTGGGGTTCCTTTTTAGTGTTTTTTAGGTTTTTCAGGTGATAATCGATGCACAAGGCAAAGAAGTATCCAAAGATGAAAATGAACAGGAGGCTAGCGGCCGCTAGCCCGGTCGCGAGCTCGCGCAAAGAAGAACTGAATAGGATGAAATGGATATGACAAGTATGGATGTGAAAATTTTACAATGTTAAAGAGTATCTCGATAGGAGTCCATAGGCGCAAAGGGATCACAATTCGAAGTTCGTAAGCGAGAGAACGAAGCGAAACAGAAAGTCCCACACTCTGTTTTGAAGCTAGCGACCACCTTAGCGGTCGCTAGCCTGGCCGCGAGTTCCTCCCAAGAAGTCTCTATATTGAAGCTAGCGACCACCCTAGCGGTCGCTAGCCTGACCGCGAGCTCCTACAAAAATTCTCTGTATCACAGCTAGCGACCGACCTAGCGATCGCTAGGCCGGCCGCTAGGCGCCGCGGCCTGGCGATAATTATGGCTTCAGCCCATCATCTATAACTACCTCGGACCATCCATTGGCGTCTCAACCTTCGTTTTAGCCGATTTTTGCACTCTTTTCAATCAGTTTTCATTCTCGCTTTGGATATTATGCTTCTAGACTTTAGTTTTCATCAATTATACTTTACGTTAACGCATTGTAATCGCTCATTGGAGAAATTCATCCGAAGGATTTCAGATTTTCAGTTTTCTACTCGAGTTTGGATTCAAACCCAACAATTGTTCTTCCGACACTCCATTACGGGTTTTATCAATTCAACTCCTATTTCTATGTTAATTTCGTCTTTTATTTCAATTTATATGTCTAGCTAATTTCATGTTCTAATCCTAGGGTTTGTATGATTTTATCTTAAGTGTGGTGATTCCTGCTATTTGTTATTTACCTTCCAGTCATTGATTTGTGATTCTTTGTGCTAAATCTTATGTGTTAATTTCTGATCAACTTTAATGCATATCTAGTTGCCAGTTGAATACTTAACAGTTTTAATTGTCAATCGATCTTGAATGCACAATACGGGTAAGCCTTGAGTCGTAGCTGAGATAGGAACATCCGTAGGAAGCATATTATTTATGATCTTTTTTTAGTTGCTAATTTTCACCTTGAGACGTAACAGTAATAGGTAAATCAGTAATCCACAACCACAATTGTCGTAACTGAAATTGATGGTTACTTATGTGATCTTTCATCTTTGACTGGATTCAAAATTGGTTAATAGGGAGCATGATAAACACACGCTTTGGGTAGAATTATTACATTCCTAGGGTTAGTTTTTTTGTCTATTTGATTCTTAGTATTATTTTTATTCGTCTTATTTCTCTTGACTTTGAATTATATATTTGAAGTCCCAAAACTCTTTTAAACCAAATTGTTGCTTGGATAATAATAAAGAATTATTAAGTTAGCTTCTATATTTTTGCGTTACAATCTCTGTGGATACGATACTCGACTTACCTATCTACTAGCATGTTTTCGTGTTAGAAAATAGGCTAATCAACAATCAAGTAAGCAATTCAGATAGAAAACGGAATAGTAGTAACATGAAACATTATATATAATCTCAACTATTTTGCTTTCAGAATACAAATCCAAAGAGGAGAGGACTAGTTTTAGTTCAATTAGTTAGGTTAGTTTTAAATTTAGTTTTTATTATTTTCTGTTACATATTGTTACTTTACATTCATTTTAATTCAGTTTTCATTTCTATTCGACTTTTATTTTCGCATTGTTCCTTTACTTTCCTTGTTATTTATGCTTTCATTTGTGTTTTTCGTGCAATTTACTTTCAATATGAGTTGCTAGATTTATAGCTGATTCTATGGTTGTATATTACTTGTTTTAAGATTATGTGATGTTGTTGTTTGGTGCTATGTTGCCTTCCATTTCATGTTTATGACTCTTGGTTCCTTTATCATGTTAGATTGATCTTTCGAAGCATGTGCAGTTATTTCCTTAGATGATCGAGATGGTTTAAGGGAATATAATGGAAAACAAGAGTTTGTGATATAAAAGTGCTAGATGACCGAAAGGGTTTAATAACTTTTATAGGAAGCGTAATTTTTTGGACTTTTGAGAGTTAGTATGATTTCTTGAAACCTAAGGGTAATAAGGTCATGCTAATCAACACTCATAGGACTTATCGAGAAAGATGATATGAGTACTTGAGTGATCTTCCACATGTCTTGGATTAAACCTGGTAAACGGACCAACACAATTTTTGCATAATCTGAAACTGGAGCATATAACCGTAAAGCACAACATGTAGCTAGTAAGGCATTTCTAATGATGTTCCTAACTTGAACTTTCTATATATCATTTCTGGTGCCAATTGTTTTTTTTTTTTACGTCGAAAAATCACTAACGGACTAAAATTATCACAAAATCAATTTATTAGTCTTGATTAAGGTATTATTAATTTATCAAACTAAAATTATCACAAAGACAATTTATTAGGCTAAAATTATGTATTTTGCTTTTGTAATTTCATGGTATTATGTAAATTAGTATCCCGCATGTATGATGCACGAAATTTTGTAATACCCCGTCTTTCTCAATGGGATTAGAATGACTTTCGAACTTAGAATTTAAATGATTCGTGCCCAATGAAAGAAAACTTTTAAATTCCAACAAAAAGAATTTATTTCATTAAAGCGATTACGAGAATTATTATATATAATATAATAATTGAATATGATTTATATATATATACTTATAAATCATTATATCAATAATATTATGTCAATGTTTAATTTATTTATAATCTTACGATCGAACTTGAAGCCGTAAGAATAAATCGTATAATGGGCTTTGGTTTAACGAGGCCCAAAATGAAAGCCCATGGACAATAAAAACCCTACACTATATAACCTTCTCTTCTTCCTATTTTGGAACCTTAGCCTCCATAATACACTCTCCCACTCCTTCTTGCAAGAGGAATCCACAAAGGTAGACTTTGAATCTCCTATTCTTTTAATATGTATGTTGTGTGTTATGCGCGTGTGTTGTGAGTGAGACGTGAGAGAGAGAACCGAGAGGGAGATGGGGCGGTGACCGACGACGGCGGTGGTGGTCGTACATCGTCGTGTGTGTGTGTGTGTCGCCGCGTCTGTGTGTGTGTCGTGTGAGCCGAGACAGGAGGTGAGAGACGGAGCGGCGGCAGCGGCGACGCTGGGCGGCGCGATGGACGCCAAACCGACGTCGCAGCCGTGTGTGTGTGTGCTGCGTGTGAGTCTTGTACGTCGCATGTGTGTGCGTTTGTTTGAGTGCGAGAGAGAGTGACAGCCGAGAAAGAAATGAGAGAAGGGAGGAGGGGCTGAGGTTGCGGCAATGGCAACTCACCGACGGCGACGAGGCTGGCCGGACGCGACGGCGGTGACATCGGCATCTCAGTGTGTGTGCGTGCGTGAGTGTGGGTGAAGGAGAGAGAGAGAGAGAGACGTGAGAGAGAAGAGAGAAGATGAAACAAAACAAAAAAAAAATGAAAATGAGGTCGCCGAATTTTCGCCATGGCAATGGCCGAAGGCTACGCTGAAAATGGGAAGTTTTAGGTTTAGGGTTTGTAAATAGAGTTGGGCTTGTTCTATTTTTATGGGCTGGGGTTTATTTTAATAATTAATGGATTCAATGATTTTGTTGGCCAATTTATTTTAAGTTATGGACCCCTTTTCTTTTAAAAAAAAAATGGGTCGAGTTGATTTTTAATGTTTTGGGCCTCATTTCTCTTGGGCGCTTCGCTTTTAAATTAATTGGGCTGGTCCTATTTTTTTTTTAAAAATGAGTGGGCTCATTTTATAAAATGGTGTTGGGCTCTCCGATTTAATGGTTGGGCTGGGCTTGGTTGTTTTTAATTAAATGAGTATTGGGTTGGTTCTAATTAATTTAAATGTGTTGGACTTTGTAGTGTGGGCCAAAAATAAAATTGTTGGGCTGAATATAATAATTTCTGATGGGCTATGTATTAATAGTTGGGCTTTAATTAATTTAATAATAATTGGGCTTAGATTTAATTAATGTTTGAGCTTTAATTTAATTAATTACTTGACTTGCTTTAATTAATTAAATCTTTGGACTTTAATTAATTAAATAAATGAGGTTTAACTTTGAGACTAAATTAATTATATTAAGTCTAATTAATTAAATAATTAATTTAAACTTAAATATAAGTTTAAATCATTTAATTATGGTAAGTTAATTAATTAATTAATTAATTAATTACTATTAAGTTTAATTAATTAATTGATTAAGTCAAGACTAAGTTCAAGTTTAAGTTACTTTAATTTATGATTAAGACCTCTTTAATTAATGTAATTAATTTCTTTTAATGAAATTAATTAAGTTAGAATATTTAATAAATTAAATTATGTTAAACAAGTGCATAATTTGAGAATTATATTATGAGTTATATTAAGCGAGATTCCTTAATATATATATATATATATATATATATATATATATATATGATTTTAGTATGCAATTTAATTGCATTATACTTTGTAAAAAGTATTTAACAAAAGAAGATTATGAAATTAAATTGTTTTTAAACGAAAAGTCGAGCAAAGGTATTGTTGGTGCCTTAGTCGATATAAATTAGTTTTCAAATTTAATTATATTTTGAAAACTCGCTTAACGAATCATAAGATAGTATCCTACTTTACTTGAACATAAGACCGCTTTTCGGCACCTATTAAGATTAGTGCTTTGTAGGTTTTATCGATCAAGGGATTAGCGCCGCTTCCCGAGACGCTGCATTATAATGATTCTTCGTGCTTTGTCCTATCGAGGTGGGCTTTATTTACTTAAATGTATATTCGAGTTATATGCTCGATATTTCATTAAATGCAAACTGCTTATCCAATAAAATATTTTTGTGCGCCCACTGCTTAAGGCTCAGATATGTATCGATCGAGATTCTCTTTAATCTTAATACGTTAATTGAGAATTGTGTACACTAGTTAGTTGTTTCGGTGGGTTGATCTCCATCTGACACCAACATAATCATGAGGCGTTATAAGGGTGCTTGTGCGATGCGTTCAAGCACGCCATGTTATTATGGTGCTTGTCTCGATACGCCCAAGCACGCCATGGAATTATGAATTTATCCGGTTACGCCCCGATGACAATAATGGGAGCATGTGATCCGACGGTGGCTAGAGGCCCGGATCAAAGCGAGTAATGTAAGAGTCGTGACAATGGGCCCAAATAAATGAAATATTTTTGCATGCTTAGAAGTGGTTTTCTTTTAAAACCTTCTAAGTTATGTTATCATGATCGATAAACCGCTTACTTAATTTATGAAATGTTTATAAAATGCATGTCCACCGAGTACATTAGTACTCACCCAAATATTTTCAAATGTTTTCGTGTTGATCAATGGGTACCGACGGGCAAAGCCGAGATTAGAATTCACTCCGATTTTGACGGATTTTTCCTATTTAGACTTCCGTCATGAACTAGCTCAAATTTCATTGTTCCTTCTCGTCTATGACTGAATTGTCCTTTGATGAGCTTAGACTCGAATCCTTGATGTTTAGCATTTTGACGATATCGCTATCGAAGCACGAAACTAAACTTGTGATCCCGAGGATAATTATTGTTTTGATCGATTTCATCATTCGATGTCTTCCATTTTCAATTAGGAAGCTATTCCCAAATTCTAAGTGGTTTATTGCTTTGATCATTCGAGTCAACTTTATTCCTTATATGTTTCGCATTTTATTAGTCGCGTCTCGATTTACGAGCTTTCATTATTTTTAGAAATCAGGCCGTGACAGAGTGGTATCGAGCATAAGTTATCTTCGTGTCTCTCGATCGCCAAAACCTTTTCATGTCGAGTCTAGAATAGTATCCTAGACTTCTTGAAATCTCGACTGACTCTCACCACCGTCACGCCTAACCGATCAACAAAGGTATGTTCTAAATGTTTCAAAGTGAGATTATGAAATGATGTACGCCATTGATGAGTGTTTCCATGTGGATTACAAGTTATTTTCATGTGATGATTTGTGAATTGTCTAAATGCTTTCACATTGTTATTGTGAGTCATTGTACTCGGATAGTTACGTTCATTGTCGTGTTAGGGACAACCCGAACCCTTAACGACCCAAATGAAATTGATTTTCGAATTGGTTTTTCAAACCTTTTCGATCATGCATGATACTTTTGGAACTTACATGACAATAGGTTTCACAAAAACGAAAATGTTGATGACGATATTTTTGGATTCATATCATAAAATGATCGGAATAAGTTATGGGATTCTCTCACAAACTGTTTGTGTACTCAAGGACTGTTTTGAAAACGTAAGTCGTGATAGCCTCGCTATAACAACTTAGAAAGAACTAGTTCACTATTTCACATAGAAGCGCTTGAACATAGAAGTAACATGGAAAAGATTGAGGATTCACTTGAGTTATACCATTATGGTTATGATTAGTTTCTCCTATATGTGTTATCTTTTCAGAATGGAAGATACACCAATAGGATACGGCATGGGAGACGCACCGATAGGGAATGGTAGGGGTCGAGGCCGAGGCCGAAGACGAGGACGTGGTCGTGGACAAGGAAGATGTTTTGTCTATCGTGAACCTAACCTACAAGTAAGACCTGATCGTGACGATCAAGAAAGGTTCCGCAAAGAGGAACCTCCATTGTTCGATGGACTAGGTGATCCGATAGATGCTGAGAAATGGATACGAGCTATGGAACGGATTTTCAACTATATCCGATGTGAAGATGATAAAAGGTGGCGCGCCACCTACCAACTTATGGAAGGTTTCGACTTGGCGGGAGTCGAAGAAGACGCACCATGATTGAGGAGGAACTCGAGAACCTCACATGGAAGAATTCAAGACCGAACTGCACGAGAAGTACATACCGTGATGTTACCGCCGAAGAAATGCAGAATGGGTTCGAATCAAGCAAAGAATTGGAACAACCACCACATCTCGGTGGACACCGATGCCAAACGCTACCGAGAAGTTCAGAATGGACTACGCCATGAAATATCGATTTCCTAGCAAGTCGTAGGATCTTACATTTGCACAAACATCGAAAGGTGGCTCTTACCATAGAGTCACTTACGCCATGGAGAAAGGAAAGCTCCCCGCAAGTGTGCATACACCCTCTCAAGACGATGGCAAGGGAAAAGAAATGGAATAAGGGTAATGGATAAGCTTTAAATGGAAAGAAACCCCGAATCGTAATCGTAAGCGTAATCGTAATCGGTTTCAATGATAGGTCGAACACCTCGCCGGAATGCCGAAACCCCACCTCAGCAAATGTCTCAAGGGCAAATGCTTGTTATTATCTTGTGGAGAAATTGGACATTTTGCTCCAAGATGCCTAAAGAAAATGGGAAAGCACCCCAAAGCACCAAACCCCGAAATCAACAAAGGCAAATCCATAGTGCTAGAGGAAACCAAGGACAACCACCAAACGCGGGGCTCACGCCCGAACCGTAAGCAAGCGTCTTGAGCATTGTGGAAACTGACGGTATGATCGCAGACCTGTATACCGTTATAGCTTTGTTTGACACGGAGATCACACTCTTTCATTTCACATGCTACTTGTAAGGCTTTAGACTTAACTCCGAACCATCTAGTGAAGCTTTAGTGATTAGCACACCAGGTGAAGAAGGAATGTCTGCTGAATATATTGTCTCGAACTTAGAGTTGAACATAGGTGCTGAACAATTTAGGGTAGACTTATACGCCATCTCTATGATAGAATTTGACATCATCTTATGAATGGATTGGCTCACCAAAGTCAATGCCACAATTTTGTGTAACGAGAGAAAGATATCTTTCCAGACCCTTGGAAAGGGGGGGACAAATTTCCATGGAATAAGAATAGGAAAAGGAGTATCGGTGATATCTGCCATGAAAGCCACCAAGATTATGAAGAAAGGAGGTTACTATGCAATTCTCGTCGGTTTGTGACAAGAAAACCGTAAGGAGAAAACGATTGAGAAGTTCCAATGGTTCGAGAGTACGAAGATGTTTCTCCGTAAGAATTGTCGGGTATGCCACCGATCGGCAATTAGAGTTCACAATCGATTAGAACCCGGAGCAGCTCCAAGATCAAAAGCATCAGATAGGATGGCCCCACCAATTACAAGAACTACGATTCATTCTGCGAACTGTTGATCTAGGTTTCATACAATCTAGTGTATCGCCATGGGAGCACCATCCTATTCGTCAAGAAGAAAGACGGAACATTTAGATGTGTATCGATTACGTAGAATCGAACAAACTCACTATTGAGAATTGATATCCTCTCCCCGTGATAGACGACTTGTTCGACCAACCGAAAGGAGCTGAGTATTTTCCAAGATAGACCTAAGGTCCGGATACCATCACCAAAATGAGAGGGAGGATATTCCTAAGACAAATGTTTAGAACACGCTACGGACATTACGAGTTCACGGTGATGCCGTTTGGGTCGACAAATACCCCGATCGCTTTTATGGATCCGATGAATAGAGTCTTCCATCAAGATCTCGATAGTTTCGCCTCGTTGTTTATCGATGATATTCTCATCTACTCTAAGACCGAGGAACAACACGAAGAGCATTTGCGTGTTGTACTTTAGAATTTGCGAACGAGAAATTATACGCCAAATTCAAAGAAGTGTGAATTTTGGTTAAAGGAAGTGATGTTCCTCTGACATATCGTGTCACCGATGGAATCAAAGTAGATCCCGCTAAAGTAGAAGCCGCCAAAGAATGGAGGACACCATCAAATGCCAATGAGATCGAAGTTTTCTCGGCTCGGTGATACTACTGACTATCTATCAAGGATTTTCAAAATTGGCTAGACCAATGACACAACTTCTAAGAAACGGACCAAGTACATTTGGACCAAGATCGTGAAAAGAGTTTTCAAGAGCTCAAGACAAAGCTAACCACCGCTCCAAAGGTTAGCAATTCGAGAGGAGAATGAAGGATTCGTAGTTTACACGGATGCCTCAAAGTTGGGACCAGTTGTGTACTAATACAAAACCGGAAGGTGATAGCATACGATCTCATCAATTGAAGCCCCATGAGTCAATTATCCGACTCATGACTTAGAGTTAAACTGCAATCGTGCATGCTTTGAAGATCTCGAGACACCACCTCTATGGAGTCGTGTGAAATTTTCACGATAATAAGAAGTTTATAGTACTTTTCGAGCGTATGATCTCAATATGAGATTTCAAATTTTATTTATTGCCCAAGTGTTTAGCATGAAATTGTGCGATTTTTGGTATTGTTTTACATGTCAATTTTAGTGGTTTGTCCTATTTATGCCGCTGGTTTGGTTAATATTTATCGATTCGGACTTACTTGCTCGCTTCGATGTTTTGTAGAAAATGACATAAAATAGGATGAATTGGATCTGCCAAGGATCATGTATTATTGAAGAGCCTCTCGACAAGAGTTCGTAGGCACAAACGGTTCGCAATCGGAGTTCGAACGAGAGAATGGAGCGAACGTCGAAGCACAAGACGACTCCGTCGCGACGCACGCCAGCGCCAGCCGCGCCAGCCGCCCCCGCCCATCTCGCCATCGCCTGCCGCCCAGCGCCGCCCACGCAGCGCCCGTCCGCGCTGGACTTGTCACCATCTCCGAATCTCGCCTGCGTCGTGCTTTCGCGCGCGCTGGGCCAGCCGTTCGGCCTCACCGCCATCGCCTAACGTCGTTCCTCCTGCCCCCTTCCAGTTTCTTCTCCGTCCGGCTGGGAACCCAGCCACTGCGTCCGGGCGCTGGAACCTGTCGCCCGCCTCGCATTATCGCCAAAGGCCTGGACGCTTCTAACGCCACAAGGCCACAAGACATGCCAGCACACCTGGCCGACTGCGGCGCCGCCGCAGCTCCCAACACGCCATGTGCTCGCACGTCCGTCCCGGCCTGGTGTTCAGCCGCTGCCTGCCCGCTTTGCGCTTAGCCGCCGCCACATGCACTCCCAACCGGCTGCTGGTACCAAACCGACTGGCTTGGCTTAGAAACAAGCCCGTCATGCTCGGCTCCGTCCGCTGGGTGTCAAATTGCTTTTCTCAGAACTCGGCGCGTCCGTGCGCCGAGCTCCGTCCGGCTGCAAGGTGAAAATTTCGCCGTTATAAATACGATTTTTTATGCTGAAAACCCTAAGTTCCACATTTTTATATTTTTCTCTCGCGATTCCTTTCGTTTTCTTTTTCCTTTCTTTTCCTTTTCTTTTCCCTTTAATTATTTCGTGCTTGGATTAACAATTAGATTGTACGATTCCGGATATTTGGAAGACGAATTTATCTATGAAATGGTTGTAAGTTTTTCTGGTTTTAATTATGTCTATGTAATCGGGATTAGAATCATTTCTACCATGAGATAAATTAAGATTTGTAGAATAATATATGTTTAATCGTTCTTATCTTGAATTGCGATTAGTGAATTGATGATTTGTGATTTTCCTATTCGTATAAATTGGTTATGTCATGATCTTCATACATGGTGTTCGAAAGAATAGTGTAGGTTGATTGTGTGCTTATATTTGATTATGAAGATATGCGAGAGCAGATTTATATTAAATATGAGTTTGACAACGAAAGTGATCGAGAGATTGGTTTGTTGTTGGGTAATTGGTATATGTAGATAGGGTTTTGCTATTGTGTGCTTTTGTAGTGAAATATCCTTCGTAGTTGATGGTGGGGTGGTTGAGAAATCTCCTGTCATTAAGTTCGAGTCTAGCATTGACGTAATCGAGAGGTTAGTTAGTGTTGACCGTTTGGTGAGAGGCGTTGGTGTTTGATGCATTGAGTACCGGTCATTGATTCAGTAATTGTGATGATAGATTCGAACTCTAGAACACCGCTCCAAGTCCGTGTATCGTCAATTCCTATTGGTGTCCAAGTGCATCCGCCTATCTCGCTTATTTTATTTCCCGCCGTCCTTTCCGTGACAATCCCCTTATGTTAGACGTTAGTATTTCTTTTCTCGCTCGTGTTTGACATAAAACCGTAGCCTGTTAAGCCTTCCCGAGAGATTCGACTTGGGTCGACCTTACCATTCTATAAGGACCTTGTACTATTATGAGCGATCGAAAAGAACAATTTGGTCGGAACACCAAGTTCGCTATCGAGTTTGTTTCAACCGAAAATCACTGAGTTTTTCACTTTTCGTGAAAGAAGTTTACGAACAGAAAGTTTCATAAAAGCGTCATTTTGAAACTAAGCCTTCATGTGACTGAGAAGTATTTGTGACGGGTCTGGCCAGCCCATATGACCAAAGACATCTCAGTAGTCGTCATTCTGGTCTTCGGATCCTATATCCCAATTATTAAATTCAAGGAAAATATTGGTTCAAACTCTCAAAAGCACGATCACTCAATTTCAAACCCTTACCCTTGTAAGTTGTTTTGATAAGTTTTCTTCAACTCGAAACTAATAAGTACGATGTAGGTCGACTTATCTTGTCACCTAAGTTTTCGTAATTTGTAAGTGATAGACATCAAGTGATAATGTAGAAGTTCAAGATATATTTTCCTCATGAAACACCTAAGTACGATGACCCTTGATGGGCTTTATGGATATCGATGACAAGAAGTTATACTCATGTGAGTGTTATGAAAATAAAGTTATGAATGATATACTCTTTAGATTCAAAGGCAAGAGAGAAGTAGAAGGAAAATATATGATATTCTTGGGGAATAATCTCATATTAATATTTTATAAAGAGAGATTACAACTTATCTTTAAGATAGTTGATTGTCCTTAAGACCTCATTAGTAGGTTGGACATGTTTAAAGTTGGTGATGCACTAGACTCTTTTCAATGGACATATAAGGAATGATAGCATCTTTGTTAACAAATCTCTCGCTTTATACCTCAACCCTTAGAATTATGCTTGAGCATAATTGATTTCAATATACGAGACCTTGATGGTCGAAATGTCGATCACCACTTTATTGGGATGAAGTGAGTGAAAGAAAGTTACTAGGTCCGGATCGAGTACAACAAATGATTGGAAAGGTCGATCACATCAAGCAAAGAATCAAAGAAGCTCAGATGGATAAAAGTCTTACTGCCGACAAACCTCGATCGACTTAGAATTCAATTTCGGGGATCGAGTTTTTCTTAAGGTTTCTCCTTCAAAGGAGTTATACGTTTTGGCAAGAGATGAAAGTTACGACTCGCTTATATAGTGACTTTTCGAGATCCTGACAGAATAGGCCTTGTAGCCTATAGGTCAAGCTTTGCCACCAAGCATTGGAGACGTGCACAATGTGTTTCATGTCTCAAAATTAAGAAAGTACGTGTTTGATCCGAAACACGTAATTAAGCACGATGAAGTAGTCTTAGCCCAAGACTTGAGTTATGAAGAAAGACCTGTCCAAATTTTGGATAGAAAAGTTCAAGTTTTGGAACAAACAAATTGTTCTCGTTAAAGTGAAGTGGAACCATCACTTGCATTGGAGGAGGCCACATGGGAACTTGAGGACAAAATGAAATCTAAGTATCCCGATCTAGATTACCAAGGTATGTAATTTCGAGGACTAAATTTTTATAAGGATGGAGGATGTAATAACCGCCTTTCTCAATGGGATTAGAATGACTTTCGAACTTAGAATTTAAATGATTCGTGCTCAATGAAAGTAAACTTTAAATTCCAACAAAAGAATTTATTTCATTAAAGCGATTACGAGAATTATTATATATAATATAATAATTGAATATGATTTATATATATATACTTATAAATCATTATATCAATAATATTATGTCAATGTTTAATTTATTTATAATCTTACGATCGAACTTGAAGCCGTAAGAATAAATCGATAATGGGCTTTGTTTAACGAGGCCCAAAACGAAAGCCCATGGACAATAAAACCCTACACTATATAACCTCTCTTCTTCCTATTTTGGAACCTTAGCTCCATAATACACTCTCCCACTCCTTCTTGCAAGAGGAATCCACAAAGGTAGACTTTGAATCTCCTATTCTTTTAATATGTATGTTGTGTGTTATGCGCGTGTGTTGGAGTGAGACGTGAGAGAGAACCGAGAGGAGACGGGCGGTGACCGACGATGGCGGCGGTGGTCGACATCGCCGTGTGTGTGTATGTCGCCGGCGTCTGTGTGTGTCGTGAGCCGAGACAGGAGGTGAGAGACGGAGCGGCGGCAGCGGCGCGATGGACGCCAAACCGACGTCGGCAGCGACGTCGTAGCCGTGTGTGTGTGTGCTACCGTGTGAGTGTTGTACGTCGCGTGTGTGTGCGTTTGTTTGAGCGCGAGAGAGAGGTGGCCGAGAAAGAAAGGAGAGAGAGAGGAGGGCCGAGGTTGCGGTAATGGCAACTCGTCGACGGCGACGTGGTCGGCCGGACGCGCGGCGGCGGCGACGGCAAGATCTCAAAGTGTGCGGCAATGAGTGTGGGTGAAGAAGAGAGAGAGAGACGTGAGAGAGAGAGAAGATGAAACAAAACAAAAATGAAATGAGGTCGCCGAATTGTTCGTTTACATATAAGGCACGGCGCTGAAAACGGGCGCTTTAGGTTTAGGGTTTGTAAATAGAGTTGGGCTTGTTCTATTTTTATGGGCTGGGGTTTATTTTAATAATTAATGGATTGGGCTGATTTTGTGTTGGGCCAATTTATTTTAAGTTATGGACTGCCTTTTCTTTTAAAAAAAAATGGGTGGGCTGAGTTGATTTTTAATGTTTTGGGCCTCATTTCTCTTGGGCCGTTTCTGTTTTAAATTAATTGGGCTGGTCCTATTTTTAAAAAAAAATGAGTGGGCTCATTTTATAAAATGGTGTTGGGCTCTCCTATTTAATGGTTGGGCTGGGCTTGGTTGTTTTTAATTAAATGAGTATTGGGTTGGTTCTAATTAATTTAAATGTGTTGGACTTTGTATTGTGGGCCAAAAATAAAATTGTTGGGCCGAATATAATAATTTCTGATGGGCTATGTATTAATAGTTGGGCTCTAATTAATTTAATAATAATTGGGCTTAGATTTAATTAATGTTTGAGCTTTAATTTGATTAATTACTTGACTTGCTTTAATTAATTAAATCTTTGGACTTTAATTAATTAAATAAATGAGGTTTAACTTTGAGACTTAATTAATTATATTAAGTCTAATTAATTAAATAATTAACTTAAACTTAAATATAAGTTTAAATTATTTAATTATGGTAAGTTAATTAATTAATTAATTAATTAATTACTATTAAGTTTAATTAATTAATTGATTAAGTCAAGACTAAGTTCAAGCTTAAGTTACTTTAATTTATGATTAAGACCTCTTTAATTAATGTAATTAATTTCTTTTAATGAAATTAATTGTTAGAATATTTAATAAATTAAATTATGTTAAACAAGTGCATAATTTGAGAATTATATTATGAGTTATATTGTTTAGATTCCTTATATATATATATATATATATATATATATATATATGATTTTAGTATGCAATTTAATTGCATTATACTTTGTAAAAAGTATTTAACAAAAGAAGATTATGAAATTAAATTATTTTTAAACGAAAAGTCGAGCAAAGGTATTGTTGGTGCCTTAGCCGATATAAATTGGTTTTCAAATTTAATTATATTTTGAAAACTCTGCTTAACGAATCATAAGATAGTATCCTACTTTACTCGAACATAAGACTAGCTTTTCGAGACCTATTAAGATTAGTGCTTCTTGTAGGTTTTATCGATCAAGGGATTAGCCGCTTCCCGAGACGCCGCACTATAGTGATTCTTCGTGCTTTGTCCCATCGATGTGGGCTTTAATTACGAAAAGTATATTTGAGTTATATGCTCGATATTTCATGAAATGCAAACTGCTTATCCAATAAAATGTTTTTGTGCGCCTACTGCTTAAGGCTCGATATGTATCGATCGAGATTCTCTTTAATCTTAATACGTTAATTGAGAATTGTGTACACTAGTTAGTTGTTTCGTGGTTGATCTTGTCACACCCCGCTTTCTTGAATATAAACCAAGCTCGTAAATCGAGGCGCCATTTAATAAAAATAATAGAAAATGTGAAGTAAATGAGGATACTAGCTTATGATCGAGACAATAAACCCTTAGAATTTGGGAATAGCTTCCTAAATGAAAATGGAAGACATCAAGGATGTAATCCAATCAAAACAATATTTATCCTCGTGGATCACAAGTTTAGTTTCGCTTCTAATAGCCAAAATGCGCCGGAATGCTAAACATCAAAGATTCGTAGTCTAAGCTCATCAAAAGGTACAATTCAAGTCATGACAAGAAGAGAAAATAAAATTAGAGTTAATTCATCACGAAGTCTAAATACGGAATAATCCACAAAATACGGAGTGAACTCAAATCTCGCCCGCCTGTCACGCCCATCGATCAACCCGAAAACATTTGAAAATATTTCGCTAAGTACTAATGTACTGGGCATGCATTTTCATAAACATTTCATAAACCGTAAAATCGCTTTATCCAATCATGATAACATAACTTAGAAGGTTTTAAAAGAGAAACCACTTCTAAGCATGCAAAATATTTCATTCATTTGGGCCCATTGTCACGACTCTTCTCATACTCGCTTTGATCCCTGACCTCTAGCCACCGTCGGATCACATTCTCCCATTATTGTCATCGGGACGAACCCGACAATCCATGATGTACTTCGAACGATCCGCATAAGCACCATAATAACATGACGACTTCTGAACACATCCGCATAAGCACCCTTATAACGCCTCATTACTTGTTAGTGCCCGATGGAGATCAACCCACCAAACAACTAATAAAGGTACACAATTCTCAATTAACGTGTTAGTTTAAAAGAGAATCTCGATCGATACATTTACGAGCCTTAAACAGTAGTAGAGCGCACAAAAACATTTTATCGATAAACAACAGATTTCATGAAATATCGAGCATATAACTCAATTATACTTTTGTAAAGTAAGCCCACCTTGACAGGACAAAGCCTCAAGAATTACACTATAGTACGCTACGGAAAGCAACGCTAATCCCTTGATCGTCAAAACCTACAAGAAGCACTAATCTTAATAGGTCTCAAAAGCTAACCTTAAGTTCAAGTAAACGAGATACTAGCTTATGATTCGTTAAGCCCGAAGTTTTCAAAATATAATTAAATTTGAAAACTAATTTATATCGGCTAAGGCACCAACAATACCCTTGTTCGACTTTTCGCTTAAAAAGAAATTAATTTCATAATCTTCTTTTGTTAAATACTTTTACAAAAGTATAACATACTTGAAATACATACTAAGTTCATATATATTAAGGAATCTCGCTTAATATAACACATAATATAATTATCAAATTATGCACTTGTTCAACATAATTTAATTTATTTAATCATCATAACTTAATTAATTTCATTAAAAGAAATTAATTACATTAATTAAGTAAGTCATAATCATAAATTAAAGATAATTTAAACTTGAACTTAACTTAACTTAATCAATTAATTAATTAAACTTAATAGTAATTAATTAATTAATTAATTAACTTACCATAATTAAATAATTTAAACTTATATTTAAGTTTAAGTTAATTATTTAATTAATAAGACTTAATATAATTTAATTAATTAAGTCTTAAAGTTAAACCTTATTTATTTAATTAATTGAGCCCAAAGATTTTAAATTAATTAGGTCCAACATATTAATTAAAATTGAATCAGCCCAATACATTAATTAACTAAACCCACACTTTAATTAAAATGGGCCCACCCATTTAATTTAATAAGAACGATTTAATTATTTAAATAAATAGAACCATTTATTTATTAATTAAAACAAGGCCCAACTTGATTTAAATTAATTAGAGACAAACTATTAATAAATAGCCCATCACTAAATTAAATTGAGCCCAACATTTAAATACATTTTAGTCCACTCATTCTATATTAATCTTTTGGGCCCAAACCTTAAATAAATGTAAGCCCAACTCTTTAAAATATGAGCCCAACCATAATTAAAGAAAAATCAGCCCAATACCCAACAATTTAAAATAAAACAAGGCCCAATACATCACAAACCCTAACCCTAATTTCTCCTCCCCAACTTTTCAAGGCCAGATTTCGCGCCGCCGTGTGCCGTCAGCCGCCAAAATTGACGACCCATTTTTTTTCTTTCTTCTCTTCTATCTCCCTTCCGCCTCTCTCCCTCTCGCCCTCACGCCTCTCCTCTCGCCTCACCACAACGCGCACAGGCCGCCGAGATCGATCGCCGCCGCCACCGCCATCTCCTACCGCGAACACACACACCGCCGAGCCCACGCACTCACGGCACACACCGACGCCGACAACACACACCCACTCACCACGCACGCCGCGTAATCGACCGCCACCGCCGCCGCCGCCGCGCCGCCTCCGCCGCCGCCTTCTCTCCGCTCTCACACTCGCCTCTCGCCAAACCACGCACACACACACACGCACGCACGAGATACACACACACGCGAACGGTGGAGCACACGGCACGCGACGCACGCTGACGCAGCCGCGCCAGCCCCTCTCCTCCTCGCCTCGCCGCCGCCTCCTCTCTTCGCCGAACGCCGTGGCCGAGCCACCACGCCTGCTCCATCTCGCCTCCTCACTCACGCCCCACTCACAAGACACACTCACCATGACACACACAAATACACAAACTCACGCACACACATATACACATAAAACTTATACATTTTGCATAAACACTAAGATGAATGGAGATAAAATTCTACCTTGTGGCTTTCCTTTTGCAAGAAAGAGGATGAAATTTTTGGGAGGCTAGGTTTTAAAATGGGAGAGAGAAGTTTATATAGTATAGGTTTTATTATCCATGGGTTTTCATTTGGGCCTTGTTAAACCAAAGCCCATTATATGATTTATTCTTACGGCTCAATGTTCGATCTTAAAGATTACTTAAATAATAATTAAACATTAACATGATATTATTGATATAATGATTTATAAATATATGTATAATCATATTCAATTATTATATTATATATAATAATTTCAAATCGCTTTAATGAAATAATTCTTTTGTTCGAATTTAAAAGTTTTCTTTCATTGGGCACTAATCATTTAAATTCTAAGTTCGAAAGTCATTCTAATCCTATTGAGAAAGACGGATATGACATCCTCCATCCTTATAAAAATTTCGCCCTCGAAATTACATACCTTGGTAATCTAGATCGGATACTTAGATTTCATTTTGTCCTCAAGTTCCCATGTGGCCTCCTCCATACCGTGATGGTTCCACTTCACTTTAACGAGAACAATTTGTTTGTTCCAAAACTTGAACTTTTCTATCCAAAATTTGGACAGTCTTTCTTCATAACTTAAGTCCCGGCTAAGACTACTTCATCAGATTTAATTACGTGTTTCGGTCAAACACGCATTTCTTAATTACGAGACATGAAACACATTGTGCACGCTCCAATGCTTGGTGGCAAAGCCAACCCATAGCTACAAGACCTATTCTCGCTCAGATCTCAAGGGTCCTATATAACGGGTCGAACTTTCCTCTCTTTCCAAAACGATAACCCCTTTGAAGGAGATACCTTAAGAAAACTCGATCCCGACATCGAATTCTAAGTCGGATCGGCGCTTGTCGGCGTAAGACTTTTGTCTATCCCGAGCTTTTTGATTCTTTGTTTAATGTGATCGACTTTTCGACCATCTCGCCGCACTAGGTCGGGACCTAACAGCCTTCCTTTCTCCCACCTCGTCCCAATAAAGAGGTGATCTACATTTTCACCATACAATGCCTCATATGGGGCCATCCCAATCGTCACCGGTAACTATTGTTATAGTAATTCCACTACGGAGTAAGTCTTCCCAACTTCCACCCTTGTCGAGACTAGAGTTCGTAACATATCTTCTAAAATTGAATCGCTCTTTCCGATCGCCATCGGTCCGAGGATGAAAAGTCAGATCGAATTCACCGGGTTCCCATGGCTCCTTGCAAACTCTTCCAAAACGCGATGTGAATCTTGAATCTCGATCGACGTAATAGATACAGTGTACTCCATGAAGGCGCATTATCTCCTTAACGATAATTTTGCAAGCTTCTCCAAACCAAACGTCATCCGGATCGGTAGGAAATGCACCGACTTTGATAGACGGGTCCACTATGACCCAAATGGCGATTCCCGCCGAATCGACTTTGGTAGCTTACCACAAAGTCCATGTTGATATGTTCCCACTTCCATTCCGCACGTAGGGTTGTAACATCCCATACGGTCTCTGGTGCACAGCCTTAACTTGCTGACAAGCCAAACATCGTTCAACAAAAGAGGCTACATCTCTTTTCATTCCCTTCCACCAGAACATTTTCTTCAAATCTTGGTACATTTTTGTACTTCCTGGATGCGCAGTATATGGAGTATCATGAGCTTCGCTCATGATCTCGTTCTTGAGTTCTTCCTTGTACGGCACACACAATCTTTCACCAAACATCAAAGCATTGTCTTTTGCTTCCGTGAATCCTTTTGTTTCGTTCGTTCTCGCGGCGAGACGCATCTTTTCCAGGAACCAATCTCCTCTTTGTGCATCAATGATCCTTCCTCGTAGGTCGTGTAGTCGTGAGACTAGCTATACAACCGACATCGCTTTGGAGGATGAACTATTTCTAAACCGAGCGTGGCGTAAGTCATGAATCGCCTTCTCTCTGGGTAATTAAATACCCTAGCTTTGCCTTTAGTCTTTCGATCGAGGGCCCGCCACAACGCTCGCTTCCGTGATGGTAGCCGATAGTACAACAGAATCCTTTACTAATTCGAGCCATCTTCGTTGTCTCATATTCGCATCCTTCGCCGAAAAAGTACTTCAAACTCTTATGATCTCGTGAAGATTTCACACCGACCCATAGAGGTGGTGTCTCCAGATCTTCAAAGCATGCACGATCGCAGTTTAACTCTAAGTCACGAGTCGGATAATTCAACTCATGGGGCTTCAATCGACGAGACGCGATGCTATCACCTTCGGTTTTGCATTAGTACACAACCTAGTCCCAACTTTGAGGCATCCGTAAACTACTTAATCCTTCATTCTCCTTCGATTGCTAACACCGAGCAAAGGTTAGCTTTGTCTTGAGCTCGAAACTCTTTTCACGCCTTCGGTCCAAATGTACTTGGACCCTTTTCTTAGAAGTTGTGTCATTGGTCAGCCAATTTTGAAAATCCTTCAATGAATCGTCTGTAGTATCCCCGCCGCCGAGAAAGCTTTCGATCTCATTCACGCTTGAGGTGTCCTCCATTCTTCGACGGCTTCTACTTTAGCGGTGATCTACTTTGATTCCATCGACCGACACGATGTGTCCGAGGAACATCACTTCCTTTAACCAAAATTCACACTTGTGAATTTGGCGATAATTTCTCGCTTTGCAAATTCTCGAGTACAACACGCAAATGCTCTTCGTGTTGTTCCTCTGCCTTAGAGTAGATGAGAATATCATCGATAAACACTAAGACGAAACTATCAAGATATTGATGGAATACTCTATTCATCGATCCATAAAACAAACAAGCATTTGTCAACCCAAACGGCATTATCGTGAACTCGTAATGTCCGTAACGTGTTCTAAAACTGCCTTAGGAATATCATCCATTCTCATTTTGAGTCGATGGTATCCGCACTTAGGTCTATCTTGAAAATACTCCAGCTCCTTTCGCTGGTCGAACAAGTCGCTCATCCCGGGAGAGGATATCTATTCTTGATAGTGAGCTTGTTCAATTCTTTGTAATCGATACACATCCTTAATGTTCCGCCTTTCTTCTTCGATAAACAGACCGGTGCTCCCCATGGAGACACACTAGGTTGTATGAAACCCAGGTCCAACAGCCTCCCCGAATCGAATCTTTAATTTTGTAATTCAAGGGCCATCCTATACGGTGCTTTCGACATCGAGTCGCTCCGGTTCTAAGTCGATCAGAATTTAATTGCCGATCCGTGGCATACCCGCAATTCTTCCGAAAACATCTTCGCACTCTCTAACCATCGAACTTCTCCAATTGTTTTCTCCACCGGTTTTGTTGTCAAGTCGACGAGAATTGCATAGCAACCTCCTTTCTTCATAATCTTGGTGGCTTTCATGGCGTATATCATCGATACTCCTTTTCCCATTCTTATCCCATGAAAATTGGCCCTTCCTTTCCAAGGGTCCGAAGGAGATCTTTCTTCGTTACACAAGATTGTGGCATCGACTTTAAGTAGCCAATCCATTCCTAAGATGATGTCAAATTCTATCATAGAGACGACATATAAGTCCGCTTCTAAATTCTTCAAAGACCTATGTTCAATTCTAAGTTCAAACAATATATTCAAGAGACATTCTTTCTCCACCGTGTGCTAATCACTAAAGCTTCACTAGATGGTTCAGAGTTAAGTCTAAAGCCTTACAAGCAACATGTGAAATGAAAGAGTGTGATGCCCTCAGATCAAACAAAGCTATAACAGTATACCACCACGCTGACCATACCGCAGTTTCTCGTGCTCGAGCGCCTGCTTCTCGTTTAAAGCGAGGCCTCTCGCTTGGTGGTTGTCCTTGGTTTCTCCGGGGCTGTGGATTTGCCTTTGTTGATTTCCGTGGTTCGCTGTTGGGGTGCTTTCCCATTTTCTTGGACATGCCGAGCAAATGTCCAATTTCTCCCAGCTATAACAAGCATTTGCCCCTTCGACATTTGCCTAGGTGGAATTTCTCGGCATTCCTGCAAGGTGTTCGCCCATCATTGAGGCGGATTTTGATTCTCGATTCCGTGGTTTCTTCCCATTCAAGTTTCCATTACCCTCATTCCATTTTCTTTTCCCTTGCCATTGTCTTGAAATGGCGCATGCACACTTGTAGAGGAGCTTTTCCTTCTCTCTCGGCAGTAAGTGACTGATGGTAAGAGCCCCGCCCTGTCTCGTGCATATGTAAGATCACCTTGACTTGCTAGGGAAATCGCTATCTCGTGACGTAATCCGCTTCTCGAACTTCTCGCTGCTTTTGCATCGTTGTCCACCGATGTGGAGCATACCTGACAGCTGGTCGAAAGCTCTCATATTCAAATGACTATTCCATTCTCTGCTTGCATTCCGTAACTCGCTCGCTTCTTCCGACGGTAGCATCCTCGGTATGTACTTCTCATATAATTCAGTCTTCAATTCTTCCCATGTGAGGTCATCGAGTTCCTCTTCAACATGGTGCGCCTCACCGACTCCCACCGTAAGTCGCCTTCTTCCACGAGCCGGTAGGTGGCGACTTCACTTTTTCCCTATCTTCACATCGGATATAGTTGAAAACCGCTCCACACCGTATCCATTTCTCAAGATCCATCGGATCACCTAGTCCATCGAACGCCTGAGGTTTCTCTTTATGAACTTTTCTTCAACAGACGGTCCGGTTACTTGTGGATTAGGTTCTCACGAACAAAACCTCTTCCTCAGACACCACCACGCCCTCGCCCTCGCCCCGCCCCTCGCCCCGACCCCTACCATTCCCTTCGTGTGCCTCTCATGCCATCTCCTATTGGTGCGCCTTCCATTCTCGAAAAGATAACACCTATATGAGAAACTAATCATAACCATAATGGTATAACTCAAGTGAATCCTCAATCTTTCCATGTTACTTCTATGTTCAAGCGCTTCTATGTGAAACCGTGAACTAGTTCTTTCTAAGTTGTTATAGCGAGGCTATCACGACTTACGCTTTCATAACAGCCCTGAGTACACAAACAGTCGTGAGAGAACCCATAACTTATTCCGATCATTTTAGGATATGAATCCAAAATATCGCCATCAAACATTTTCCTTTTGTGAAACCTATTGTCATGTAAGTTCCAAAAGTCTCATGCATGATCGAAAAGATTTGAAAATCCAATTCGACAATCAATTTCATTTGGTCGTTATGGTTCGGGTTGTCCCTAACACGACATCGAACGTAGCTATCTCGAGTACAATGACTCACAATAACAATGTGAAAGCAATTAGACAATTCACAAATCATCACATGAAAATAACTTGTAATCCACATGGAAACATTCATCAATGACGATATACTTTCATAATCTCACTGAAACATTTAAATCATACCTTTATCGATCACATGGACGCGTGAAATGAGAGTCACCGAGATTACAAGAAATCTAGAGGTACTATTCTAGACTCGACATGAAAAGATTTTGGATGGTCGAGACACGAAAGAAAACTTATGCTCGATACCACTGTCACACCCCGCTTTCTCACACACCCCGAATATAAACCAAGCTCAGAATCGAGGCGCCATTTAATAAAAATAATAGAAAATATGAAGTAAATGAGTTGACTCGAATGATCGAGACAATAAACCCTTAGAATTTGGGAATAGCTTCCTAAATGAAAATGGAAGACATCAAGGATGTAATCCAATCAAAACAATATTTATCCTCGTGATCACAAGTTTAGTTTCGTGCTTCTAATAGCCAAAATGCGTCAGAATGCTAAACATCAAAGATTCAGAGTCTAAGCTCATCAAAAGGTACAATTCAAGTCATAGACAAGAAGAGAAAATAAAATTAGAGTTAATTCATCGAAGTCTAAATACGTAAATAATCCACAAAATACTGAGTGAACTCAAATCTCGCCGCGCCGCGCCCATCGATCAACCCGAAAACATTTGAAAATATTCGCTAAGTACTAATGTACTCAGCGGGCATGCATTTTCATAAACATTTCATAAACCGAAATCGCTTTATCCAATCATGATAACATAACTTAGAAGGTTTTAAAAGAGAAACCACTTCTAAGCATGCAAAATATTTCATTCATTTGGGCCCATTGTCACGACTCTTCTCATACTCGCTTTGATCCCTGACCTCTAGCCACCGCCGGATCACATTCTCCCATTATTGTCATCGGGACGAACCCTGACAATCCATGATGTACTTCGAACGATCCGCATAAGCACCATAATAACATGACGCATTTGAACACATCCGCACAAGCACCCTTATAACGCCTCATTACTGGTTAGTGCCCATGGAGATCAACCCACCAAACAACTAACAAAGGTACACAATTTCAATTAACGTGTTAGTTTAAAAGAGAATCTCGATCGATACATTTACGAGCCTTAAATGTAGTAGAGCGCACAAAAACATTTTATCGATAAACAACAGATTTCATGAAATATCGTAGCATATAACTCAATTATACTTTGTAAAGTAAGCCCACCTCGATAGGACAAAGCTCAAGAATTACACTATAGTACGCTGCCTCGGAAAGCAACGCTAATCCCTCGATCGTCAAAACCTACAAGAAGCACTAATCTTAATAGGTCTCAAAAGCTAACCTTAAGTTCAAGTAAACGAGGATACTAGCTTATGATTCGTTAAGCCCTAGTTTTCAAAATATAATTAAATTTGAAAACTAATTTATCTCGCTAAGGCACCAACAATACCTCGTTCGACTTTTCGCTTAAAAAGAAATTAATTTCATAATCTTCCTTTGTTAAATACTTTTACAAAAAGTATAACATACTTGAAATACATACTAAGTTCAGATATATTAAGGAATCTCGCTTAATATAACACATAATATAATTATCAAATTATGCACTTGTTCAACATAATTTAATTTATTTAATCATCATAACTTAATTAATTTCATTAAAAGAAATTAATTACATTAATTAAGTAAGTCATAATCATAAATTAAAGATAATTTAAACTTGAACTTAACCTTAACTTAATCAATTAATTAATTAAACTTAATAGTAATTAATTAATTAATTAATTAACTTACCATAATTAAATAATTTAAACTTATATTTAAGTTTGTTAATTATTTAATTAATAAGACTTAATATAATTTAATTAATTAAGTCTTAAAGTTAAACCTTATTTATTTAATTAATTCGAGCCCAAAGATTTTAAATTAATTAGGTCCAACATATTAATTAAAATTGAATCAGCCCAATACATTAATTAACTAAAACCCACACTTTAATTAAAATGGGCCCAGCCCATTTAATTTAATAAGAACAGCCCAATTATTTAAATAAATAGGAACAGCCTATTTATTAATTAAAACAAGGGCCCAACTTCGATTTAAATTAATTAGAGCCCAACTATTAATAAATAGCCCATCACTAAATTAAATTGAGCCCAACATTTAAATACATTTTAGTCCACTCATTCTATATTAATCTTTTGGGCCCAAACCTTAAATAAATGTAAGCCCAACTCTTTAAAATATGAGCCCAACCATAATTAAAGAAAAATCAGCCCAATACCCAACAATTTAAAATAAAACAAGGCCCAATACATCACAAAACCCTAACCCTAATTTCTCCCCCTCCCCAACTTTTCCGGGCTGCGGCCGGCAACCACCGCCGCCTCCGCCAAAATTCGACGATTTCTTTTTTTTCTTCTCTCTCTCTATCTCCCTTCCACGCCTCTCTCTCGCCCTCACGCCTCTCCCTCTCGCCTCACGCACAACGCCACACACATCGAGATCGCCGCCGCCTCGCCATCTCCGCCGCAACACACACACGCAGCCACACGCACGGCGGCACACACACCGACGACGACAACACACACCCACTCACCACGCACGCTGCGTAATCCATCGCCACCGCCGCCGCCGCCGCGCCACCGCCGCCGCCTCTCTCTCCGCTCATGTCTCTCACAAACCACGCTTACACACACGCACGCCGAGATACACACACACACGAACGACGGAGCACACAGGCACGCGACGCACGCACGCTGCGCGCCACCCTCTCCTCCTCGCCCCGCCGCCCGCCTCTCTTCTCGAACGCCGGTGGCCGAGCCACGCCGCTGCCCATCTCTCGCCTCCTCACTCACGCCCCACTCACAAGACACACTCACCACGACACACACAAATACACAAACTCACGCACACACATATACACATAAAACTTATACATTTTTGCATAAACACTAAGATGAATGGAGATAAAATTCTACCTTTGTGGCTTTCCTTTTGCAAGAAAGAGTGAATCAAATTTTTGGGAGGCTAGGTTTTAAATGGGGGAGATGAGTTTATATAGTATAGGTTTTATTATCCATGGCTTTTTTTGGGCTTTGTTAAACCAAAGCCCATTATATGATTTATTCTTACGGCTCAATGTTCGATCTTAAAGATTATTAAATAATAATTAAACATTAACATGATATTATTGATATAATGATTTATAAATATATGTATAATCATATTCAATTATTATATTATATATAATAATTTCTAAATCGCTTTAATGAAATAAATTCTTTTTGTCGAATTTAAAGTTTTCTTCATTGGGCACCTAATCATTTAAATTCTAAGTTCGAAAGTCATTCTAATCCTATTAAGAAAGACGGATATGACATCCCTCCATCCTTATAAAAATTTCGCCCTCGAAATTACATACCTTGGTAATCTAGATCGATACTTAGATTTCATTTTGTCCTCAAGTTCCCATGTGGCCTCCTCCATACCGTGATGGTTCCACTTCACTTTAACGAGAACAATTTGTTTGTTCCGCAAAACTCGAACTTTTCTATCCAAAATTTGGACAGTCTTTCTTCATAACTTAAGTCCCGGCTAAGACTACTATCAGATTTAATTACGTGTTTCGGGTCAAACACGCATTTTCTTAATTACGAGACATGAAACACATTGTGCACGCTCCAATGCTTGGTGGCAAAGCCAACCCATAGCTACAAGACCTATTCGCTCAGATCTCAAGGGTCCTATATAACGGGTCGAACTTTCTCTCTTTCCAAAACGATAACCCCTTTCAAGGAGATACCTTAAGAAAACTCGATCCCCGACATCGAATTCTAAGTCGGATCGGCGCTTGTCGGCGTAAGACTTTGTCCATCCCGAGCTTTTTGATTCTTTGTTTAATGTGATCGACTTTCTAACCATCTCGCTGTACTAGGTCGGGACCTAACAGCCTTCCTTTCTCCCACCTCGTCCCAATAAAGAGGTGATCTACATTTTCACCATACAATGCCTCATATGGGGCCATCCCAATCGTCACCGGTAACTATTGTTATAGCAATTCCACTAGCGGGAGTAAGTCTTCCCAACTTCCACCCTTGTCGAGACTAGAGTTCGTAACATATCTTCTAAAATTGAATCGCTCTTTCCGGCCATCGTCCGAGGATGAAAAGTCAGGTCGAATTCACCGGGTTCCCATGGCTCCTTGCAAACTCTTCCAAAACGCTGATGTGAATCTTGAATCTCGATCGACGTAATAGATACAGTACTCCATGAAGGCGCATTATCTCCTTAACGATAATTTTGCAAGCTTCTCCAAACCAAACGTCATCCGATCGGTAGGAAATGCTACCGACTTTGATAGACGGTCCACTATGACCCAAATGGCGATTCCCGCGAATCGACTTTGGTAGCTTACCACAAAGTCCATGTTGATATGTTCCCACCTCCATTCTCGCACGTGTAGGGGTTGTAACATCCCATACGGTCTCTCGTGCACGCCTTAACTTGTCGACAAGCCAAACATCGCTCAACAAAAGAGGCTACATCTCTTTTCATTCCCTTCCACCGTAACATTTTCTTCAAATCTTGGTACATTTTGTACTCCCGGATGCAAGAAGATATGGAGTATCATGAGCTTCGCTCATGATCTCGCTCTCGAGTTCTTCCTCAGACGGCACACACAATCTTTCACCAAACATCAAAGCATTGTCTTTGCTCCGCGAATCCTTTGTTTGTTCGCTCGCGCAGACGATCTTTCCAGAACCAATCTCCTTTGTGCATCAATGATCCTTCCTCGTAGGTCGTGTAGCGTGAGACTAGCTATACAAACCGACATCGCCTTTGGAGGATGAACTATTTCTAAACCGAGCGTGGCGGTCATGAATCGCTTCTCGCTGGGTAATTAAATACCCTAGCTTTGCCTTAGTCTTTCGATCGAGGGCGCCCGCCACAACGCTCGCTTCCGTGATGGTAGCCGATAGTACAACAGAATCCTTTACTAATTCGAGCCATCTTCGTTGTCTCATATTCGCATCCTTCGCTCGAAAAAGTACTTCAAACTCTTATGATCCGTGAAGATTTCACACCGACTCCATAGAGGTGGTGTCTCCGATCTTCAAAGCATGCACGATCGCAGTTTAACTCTAAGTCATGAGTCGGATAATTCAACTCATGGGGCTTCAATCGACGAGACGCGATGCTATCACCTTCGGTTTTGCATTAGTACACAACCTAGTCCCAACTTTGAGGCATCCGTAAACTACTTAATCCTTCATTCTCCTTCGATTGCTAACACCGAGCAAAGGTTAGCTTTGTCTCGAGCTCTGGAAACTCTTTCACGCCTTCGGTCCAAATGTACTTGGACCCTTTTCTTAGAAGTTGTGTCATTGGTCAGCCAATTTTGAAAATCCTTCAATGAATCGCTCGTAGTATCCCCGCCGCCGAGAAAGCTTCGATCTCATTGGCGCTGAGGGTGTCCTCCATTCTTCGACGGCTTCTACTTTAGCAGATCTACTTTGATTCCATCTACCGACACGATGTGTCCGAGGAACATCACTTCCTTTAACCAAAATTCACACTTGCCGAATTTGGCGATAATTTCTCGCTTTGCAAATTCTCGAGTACAACACGCAAATGCTCTTCGTGTTGTTCCTGCCTTAGAGTAGATGAGAATATCATCGATAAACACTAAGACTAAACTATCAAGATATTGATGGAATACTCTATTCATCGATCCATAAAACAACCAAGCATTTGTCAACCCAAACGGCACATCGTGAACTCGTAATGTCCGTAACGTGTTCTAAACGCCGCCTTAGGAATATCATCCATTCTCATTTTGAGTCGATGGTATCCGCACTTAGGTCTATCTTCGAAAATACCAGCTCCTTTCGCTTGGTCGAACAAGTCGCTCATCCCGGGAGAGGATATCTATTCTTGATAGTGAGCTTGTTCAATTCTTTGTAATCGATACACATCCTTAATGTTCCGCTCTTTCTTCGATAAACAGACCGGTGCTCCCATGGAGACACACTAGGTTGTATGAAACCCAGTCCAACAGCCCCGCAGAATCGAATCTTTAATTTTGTAATTCAAGGGCCATCCTATACGGTGCTTTCGACACGGAGTCTGCCCGGTTCTAAGTCGATCAGAATTTAATTGCCGATCCGTGGCATACCCGCAATTCTTCCGAAAACATCTTCGCACTCGAACCACCGAACTTCTCCAATTGTTTTCCTCCACCGGTTTTGTTGTCAAGTCGACGAGAATTGCATAGCAACCTCCTTTCTTCATAATCTTGGTGGCTTTCATGGCGTATATCACCGATACTCCTTTTCCCATTCTTATCCCATGAAAATTGGCCCTTCCTTTCCAAGGGTCCGAAGGAGATCTTTCTTTCGTTACACAAGATTGTGGCATCGACTTTGGTGAGCCAATCCATTCCTAAGATGATGTCAAATTCTATCATAGAGATGACATATAAGTCGCTCTAAATTCTTCAAAGACCTATGTTCAATTCTAAGTTCAAACAATATATTCAAGAGACATTCTTTCTCCACCGTGTGCTAATCACTAAAGCTTCACTAGATGGTTCAGAGTTAAGTCTAAAGCCTTACAAGCAACATGTGAAATGAAAGAGTGTGATGCCCTCAGATCAAACAAAGCTATAACAGTATACCACCACGCTGACCATACCGTCAGTTTCCCGTGCTCGAGCAAATTGCTCGGGTTTAAAGCGTAGGCCCTCGCTTGGTGGTTGTCCTGGTTTCCTCCGGGCCGTGGATTTGCCTTTGTTGATTTCCGTGGTTTCGTTGGGTGCTTTCCCATTTTTCTTGGACATGCTGAGCAAATGTCCAATTTCTCCCAGCTATAACAAGCATTCGCCTCTTCGACATTTGCCTAGGTGGAATTTCCGCATTCCGCAAGGTGTTCGCCCATCATTGAGGTGGATTTTGATTTCGATTCCGTGGTTTCTTCCCATTTCAAGTTTCCATTACCCTCATTCCATTTTCTTTTCCCCGCCATCGTCTTGAAACGGCGCATGCACACTGCAGAGGAGCTTTTCCTTTCTCTCTCGCAGAGTGACTCGATGGTAAGAGCCCCGCCTGTCTGTGCATATGTAAGATCACCCGACTTGCTAGGGAAATCGCTATCTCGTGACGTAATCCGCTTCTCAACTTCTCGCTGCTTTTGCATCGCTGTCCACCGATGTGAGCATACCGACAGCTGGTCGAAAGCTCGCCATATTCAAGTGACCATTCCACCTCTTCGCTTCGATTCCGTAACTCGCTCGCTTCTTCCGACGGTAGCATCCTCGGTATGTACTTCTCATATAATTCAGCCTGAATTCTTCCCATGTGAGGTCATCGAGTTCCTCTTCAACATGAAGGCCCCACCGACTCCCACCGTAAGTCGCCTTCTTCCACGAGTGGTAGGCGGCGACTTCACTTTTTCCCTATCTTCACATCTGATATAGTTGAAAACCGCTCCACACCGTATCCATTTCTCAAGATCCATCGGATCACCTAGTCCATCGAACGCCTGAGGTTTCTCTTTCATGAACTTTTCTTCAACAGACGGTCCTAGGTTACTTGTGGATTAGGTTCTTGATGAACAAAACCTCTTCCTCAGACACCACCACGCCCCGCCCCTCGCCCTCGCCCCTCGCCCCCACCCCTACCATTCCCTTCTCGTGCCTCTCATGCCATCTCCTATTGCGCGCCTTCCATTCCGAAAAGATAACACCTATATGAGAAACTAATCATAACCATAATGGTATAACTCAAGTGAATCCTCAATCTTTCCATGTTACTTCTATGTTCAAGCGCTTCTATGTGAAACCGTGAACTAGTTCTTTCTAAGTTGTTATAGCGAGGCTATCACGACTTCACGCTTTCATAATGCCCTGAGTACACAAACAGCTCGTGAGAGAACCCATAACTTATTCCGATCATTTTAGGATATGAATCCAAAATATCGCCATCAAACATTTTCCTTTTGTGAAACCTATTGTCATGTAAGTTCCAAAGTCTCATGCATGATCGAAAAGATTTGAAAATCCAATTCGACAATCAATTTCATTTGGGTCGTTATGGTTCGGGTTGTCCCTAACACGACATCAACGTAGCTATCTCGAAAGTACAATGACTCACAATAACAATGTGAAAGCAATTAGACAATTCACAAATCATCACATGAAAATAACTTGTAATCCACATGGAAACATTCATCAATGACGATATACTTTCATAATCTCACTCAAACATTTAAATCATACCTTTATCGATCAACATGTGACGGTCTGAATGAGAGTCACCGAGATTACAAGAAATCTAGAGGTACTATTCTAGACTCGACATGAAAAGATTTTGATGGTCGAGACACGAAAGAAAACCTGCTCGATACCACTGTCACACCCCGTTTCGTCAATATAAACTAAGCTCGTAAATCGAGGCGATTTAATAAAAATAATAGAAAATGTGAAGTAAATGAGTCGACTCGAATGATCGAGACAATAAACCCTTAGAATTTGGGAATAGCTTCCTAAATGAAAATGGAAGACATCGAAGGATGTAATCCAATCAAAACAATATTTATCCTCGTGATCACAAGTTTAGTTTCGCTTCTAATAGCCAAAATGCGCCAAAATGCTAAACATCAAAGATTCGTAGTCTAAGCTCATCAAAAGGTACAATTCAAGTCATAGACAAGAAGAGAAAATAAAATTAGAGTTAATTCATCACGAAGTCTAAATACGTAAATAATCCCAAAATACGGAGTGAACTCAAATCACCACCGCCCCTCCGCCCATCGATCAACCCGAAAACATTTGAAAATATTTCGCTAAGTACTAATGTACTCTGGCATGCATTTTCATAAACATTTCATAAACCGAAATCGCTTTATCCAATCATGATAACATAACTTAGAAGGTTTTAAAAGAGAAACCACTTCTAAGCATGCAAAATATTTCATTCATTGGGCCCATTGTCACGACTCTTCGTTACTCGCTTTGATCCCTGACCTCTAGCCACCGTCGGATCACATTCTCCCATTATTGTCATCGGGACGAACCTGACAATCCATGATGTACTTGAACGATCCGCACAAGCACCATAATAACACGACGCACTTCTAACACATCCGCATAAGCACCCTTATAACGCCTCATTACTGTTAGTGCCCCATGGAGATCAACCCACCAAACAACTAACAAGGTACACAATTCTCAATTAACGTGTTAGTTTAAAGAGAATCTCGATCGATACATTTACGAGCCTTAAAATGTAGTAGAGCGACAAAAACATTTTATCGATAAACAACAGATTTCATGAAATATCGAGTATATAACTCAATTATACTTTGTAAAGTAAGCCCACCTCGATAGGACAAAGCCTCAAGAATTACACTATAGTACGCTGCCCGAAAGCAACGCTAATCCCTCGATCACAAAACCCACAAGAAGCACTAATCTTAATAGGTCTCAAAAGCTAACCTTAAGTTCAAGTAAACGAGGATACTAGCTTATGATTCGTTAAGCCCTAGTTTTCAAAATATAATTAAATTTGAAAACTAATTTATATCGCCAAGTGCACCAACAATACCCTTGTCGACTTTTCGCTTAAAAAGAAATTAATTTCATAATCTTCCTTTGTTAAATACTTTTACAAAAGTATAACATAATTGAAATACATACTAAGTTCATATATATTAAGGAATCTCGCTAATATAACACATAATATAATTATCAAATTATGCACTTGTTCAACATAATTTAATTTATTTAATCATCATAACTTAATTAATTTCATTAAAAGAAATTAATTACATTAATTAAGTAAGTCATAATCATAAATTAAAGATAATTTAAACTTGAACTTAACCTTAACTTAATCAATTAATTAATTAAACTTAATAGTAATTAATTAATTAATTAATTAACTTACCATAATTAAATAATTTAAACTTATATTTAAGTTTAAGTTAATTATTTAATTAATAAGACTTAATATAATTTAATTAATTAAGTCTTAAAGTTAAACCTTATTTATTTAATTAATTGAGCCCAAAGATTTTAAATTAATTAGGTCCAAATATATTAATTAAAATTGAATCACCCAATACATTAATTAACTAAACCCACACTTTAATTAAAATGGCCCAAGCCCATTTAATTTAATAAGAATAATTTAATTATTTAAATAAATAGAATAAAATTTATTTATTAATTAAAACAAGGCCCAACTTCGATTTAAATTAATTAGAGCCCAACTATTAATAAATAGCCCATCACTAAATTAAATTGAGCCCAACATTTAAATACATTTTAGTCCACTCATTCTATATTAATCTTTTGGGCCCAAACCTTAAATAAATGTAAGCCCAACTCTTTAAAATATGAGCCCAACCATAATTAAAGAAAAATCAGCCCAATACCCAACAATTTAAAATAAAACAAGGCCCAATACATCACAAAACCCTAACCCTAATTTCTCCCCCTCCCCAACTTTTCCGGCGCCGCTTTTCCGGCGGCCGCCGCCGTCGCCGTCGCCGGCCAAAATTCCGACGACCCATTTTTTTTTCTTTCTTTCTCTCTTCTCTATCTCCCCTTCCACGTCTCTCCCTCTCGTCCTCACGTCTCTCTCCCTCTCGCCCTCACTCACAACGCGCACACACACTGAGATCGCGTCGCCGCCGTCACTGCCATCTCCGGCCGGCGAACACACACACAGCGAGCCACACGCACGGCGGCACACACTGACGCGACAACACACACCCACTCACCTCACGACGCTGCGTAACGATCGCCACCGCTGCCGCCGCCGCCGCCACCGCCGCCGCCTTCTCTCCGCCTATGTCTCTCACAAACCACGCTACACACACGCACGCCGAGATACACACACACGCGAACGGTGAGCACACAGGCACGCGACGCACGCACGCCGCGCGCACCCTCTCCTCTCGCCTCGCCGCCGTCCCGCCTCCTCTTCGCCGAACGCCGTGGCCGAGCCACCACGCCGCTGCTCCATCTCTCGCTTTCTCCTCACTCACGCCCCACTCACAAAGACACACTCACCACGACACACACAAATACACAAACTCACGCACACACATATACACATAAAACTTATACATTTTTGCATAAACACTAAGATGAATGGAGATAAAATTCTACCTTTGTGGCTTTCCTTTTGCAAGAAAGAGTGATCAAATTTTTTGGGAGGCTAGGTTTTAAAACGGATGAGAGAAGCTTATATAGTATAGGTTTTATTATCCATGGTTTTCATTTTGGGCCTTCATAAACCAAAGCCCATTATATGATTTATTCTTACGGCTCAATGTTCGATCTTAAAGATTACTAAATAATAATTAAACATTAACATGATATTATTGATATAATGATTTATAAATATATGTATAATCATATTCAATTATTATATTATATATAATAATTCTCAAATCGCTTTAATGAAATAAATCTTTTGTTGGAATTTAAAAGTTTTCTTCTTTGGGCACGAATCATTTAAATTCTAAGGTCGAAAGTCATTCTAATCCTATTGAGAAAGACAGATACTTATGATCTCCACCTGACACCAACATAATCATGAGGCGTTATAAGGGTGCTTGTCTCAATGCGCCCAAGCACGCCATGTTATTATGGTGCTTGTCCGATACGCCCAAAATACGTCATGGAATTATGAATTTGTCCAAGTTACGCCACCGATGACAATAATGGGAGATGTGATCCGACGGTACAGAGGCCCGGATCAAAGCGAGTAATGTAAGAGTCGTGACAATGGGCCCAAATAAATGAAATATTTTGCATGCTTAGAAGTGGTTTTCTTTAAAACCTTCTAAGTTATGTTATCATGATCGATAAACCGCTTATTTAATTTATGAAATGTTTATGAAAATGCATGTCCACCGAGTACATTAGTACTCACCCAAATATTTTCAAATGTTTTCAAGTTGATCAATGGGCTACCGACAAGCAGTAGCCGAGATTAGAATTCACTCGTATTTTGACGGATTATTTCAGATTTAGATTTCCACCGATGAACTAGCTCAAATTTCATTGTTCCTTCTCGTCTATGACTTGAATTGTCCTTTGATGAGCTTAGACTCAATCCTTGATGTTTAGCATTTTGACGATATCGCTATCGAAGCACGAAACTAAACTTGTGATCCCGGCGATAATTATTGTTTTGATTGATTTCATCATTCGATGTCTTCCATTTTCAATTAGGAAGCTATTCCCAAATTCTTAGGGTTTATTGCTTTGATCATTCGAGTCAACTTTATTCCTTATATGTTTCGCATTTTATTAGTCGCGTCTCGATTTACGAGCTTCCATTATTTTTAGAAATCGGGCCGTGACAAATTTAATTTTTTATATTGGATTTTTGACGTTTGATTTGAATACAAATGCGTTGTTGTGAAAAAAAAATTGTTTATGTAAATATTACCGCTCACAAAATACTATTAAAAGGTATTAAATAGCCATTTTAATTGATATGTTTAGACTGGTATAAATTCATTATGAGGACTATCCTAAGCAATAAAGTTGATGTTTCAATTGTGTGCGGCGGAAATTAATTTCAAATATCTTTATATTGACAATCAATTATCAACTCAGTTCCAAAAGCAAAAAAAGAATCAATGTTTATCAACTATCAACTATGTACTGTCCAAAGATTTTATTGTCACGCATAAATTACATTTGCATATTATCGCATGATCGAGTCCAATAACAAACTGGCAAGTTTCAATGCAACCTTTAAGTATAACATAATTATATGTACATTAACTAATTAATTACCTGCTAACTTATCCTGTAAATTGCAATTTTCCCTTTTCTTCCAATTAGTTCTGACCAAACTTAGAATCCCATTAATCAAGTCGTGTTTGGTTAATTAATTAGTCTATTCTTTTCCACTTAGCTACCGAGAGATTTGAAAATACATAACATTTTAGTGATATGTATATCACGTATTTTTTTTATAATTTTAAATACTAATTATTCCTTTTCTTTTTCTTGCATCATTGATGCTTGATCATCAAACAAGACCTTAATTATGGTAGAGTAATAGCGTAAGATGCCAAAAATAAGCACATTAACAAAAAGATGAAAAGCAGCACAATGACTGCAAATTTCTTCAGTAATACGCTTAGTATTATTTGAGCCTAATATAAATTATTTGTTTTTTTATTCTTACAATATTCTATTATTGAAAACTTAAAGAAGTTAAAGAAATTGTCATATTGGTCAACCTTTAATAGATAAAACTAGTAAAAAATTGCATGAATACTAATATATATATATAGGGGTTGGTTATAAAGGGAACCACCCTTTAGATATGAACTAAAATCAATAACCATAGTTTGAATAAGATCAAACGACTTATAATTATTTAATAATAAAAGTAGTCAAATCCCTAATTTTTTATTATTTGGATATTTTACATTCTATTTTTCATTGTTCGCAGAATTCATGTGTTGCTCATGTAATCGTAGTTTGTGCATACTATCACATTCTAAATCATTGTATGTTCATGTAATTCATGTTGTTGTGCATGTAATCGTAGTGATTGTGCATATGAGAATAATTACGTAAATGAATATATAAAATCTTTGATTATAGGGCTATATATATATATATATATATATATATATATATATATATAAATTGGTTCATGTACATACAATCCTTAACATATATAAATGAGAAATCATGTCCATTAGATTTGAAAATCTAATAGTTATTTTTAAGTGTGCATATGAATTAGTTATATGTATATTTCTATATATAATTGTGTATTTGTGCATCTCCATCATAATTTATGTATCAATCAAGTCATTCCATAATGATTTATCAAACGTTGATATTTGTGCTCATATTTACACTATAAAAAGTGTCTACACGACAACCACTTCCACACACACACACACACACACACACACACACATATATATATATATATATATATATATATATAGAGAGAGAGAGAGAGAGAAATGTTCAAATAAGAACTATTTTTAACGTGAGAACTAAGAACCACAAAATCGCCATGAACAAATGAATTTGCTATGAAAGTTAATGGATCCATTGAAAGTTATAAATCAAAAATTCCAAAATTCGAAATTTTCACCCAAGGTCGAATCCCATGAGCTGCTAAAATTTTATTTTTTGGATTCAATAACTTTCCCAATGGATTCATCAATTTTCACGATGAATTCATCATTTTTAGGTCTTGCTTTTCCATAATAAAATGGTTATCACGTTAACCATCCTCTATATATATATATATATAGTTATGGTTAATGTAAAAATCATTTTTATCGTGAGAATAAAAAATAAAGAGTTCAGATTAAAGTTGATGAATCCATAGGAAAGTTATTAAATAAAAAATGAAATTTTCGTCCTTCATGGATTTGAACCTAAGTGAAAATTTTCAAATTTTTAGATTCATTAATTTTTCTAACTGATTCATCAACTTTATATCAAATTCATTTGGCTCTCAATTTTGGGATAAAAATTATTCTCATTCAATCTAACTAAATATATATGCACGGCTAGTATGATGCACACTATATTGTAAAAAAAATACAAATATGAGGTACTTTAAAACTAGAATTAAGACCTCATTCTTTTGCATTTCTGGAATCGACTTCTTTCGAGTTCCGCCTTCCTCTAAAAAGATAAACGAGGAGAGACTTTGTATTGGGCTTTGGTTTTTCCAAGAAAGGCATGGAGTAAACAAATTACGAGATTTTTAGCCTTTCATCCCCAGCCAAGATAAAAGCACAATCAAGTGGAGGAAAGTGGTCCAAGGGTCTCGTCGAATCAACTGTAGAGAAGAATGCGGGCAATTCCCACCTCCAAAAACAACAAAATACAATCTAAAAGTCGAAAAATAGAGTATATATATATGGGTTGGTTATGTATGAATCACCTCTTAAATAAGAACCAAGAACCAATAACCACCGTAGATTGAATAAGATCGGACAATTTATGATTATTTAATGAAAAATAGTTAAATCCCTAAATTTTCACTAATTGAATATTTCAAATTTAATTCTTCATTGTTCGTGTAACTCATGTTGTTATGCATGTAATCGTAGTTTTTGTGCACGCTATCACATTCCAATTAATTGTTATGTTCATGAAATTAACGCCATGTATGTAACCTGATGATGACAGTATATGAGAACAAGCTACGAATCGAATATATAAAATCTTTAATTATAGGGTTAAGTTGTTATTATTAAAATCGAGGATAATAAAAATTTATAATTAATCACGACTGCTAGATTATAAAAATGGATGACCACATTAGCTTAGCTTATAAAAAACAAGCTTTATTCGATCAATTTATATATATATATATATATATATATATATATATAGACAAGTTATTGTTTGGACACCCTTATAGTGTGAAAATAAATAAGAACTATTTTTAACTTTAGATACACAAAATTAGATGGCCAAGATCAAAACTTACATCTCACATGGATTGATGACACTTTAATTTAAACGTGAAAGATAAAATGTAACACTACTTTTTCTCTCTCACGTTCCTCTTGCTCTCTCTCTCTCTCTCCATCACATTCTTTCTCATTATGTCGTTTCTCTATCACACACTCTCTTATTTGATACCACCACCACCACTCTGCATTTGTTCATGAAACTAAGAGGGTGTTTGGCTATGCTTATTTTTAAAAGTTTTATAGCCCAACAACTTATAAGTTATTTTAAGAACTTATAAGATATGTGTATTAACAAAGATATAAATGTTAAAGTGTTTGGATAATAAGGGTAAATATGAAAATAAGAAAATATATCAAGGTTATTTTGTAGTTTTATTGTAACTTATAAGATCATTAAAAATAAGTTGAGTTTAGAGCTTTTTTAATAGAGCTTATAAGATCTTAGAGCTTATTTTGAAAACTTATGTTTCTCTAACAACTTAATTTGCTAAACACATCGATTGAAATTTTATGTTCTTAAACAGCTTTATAAGATGTTTTAAAGAGCTTATAAGCTCACCAAACACCCCTAAATACAATGTGCATTTGTTCACTTTTCTCCCTCTCTCTCCCTAATTCAAATGTGCATTTCGTAGATGTACATCCCGTCAATTTTGTATTTACACATTTTTGGTATGTATTTTAATATAATGTGTATGTTATATAATAAACATTTGTGTTTATTGAAAATGAACATATGCACATACATAGATGTCTATAAGAAAATGTGTGTATGCTTAAATGAACATATTAACATAAGCCCACATAAGTTTATTGTCATGCACATGAATTATTGCACATATGAATTAGAGTGAGAGAAGAAGAGAGAATAGAGAGAGAACGTGAGGAGAGAGAGAGAATGTGAGTGAGATGGAAAATAAGAGATAAGAAAATAAATCCCTTTAAAATTTGAAATTGATATATATAGAGAGATATTAAATTTATTAAAACAACCTTAAAAATACATATAATTAACAAAAAAATTTGAATGAATCCTACACATCTCAACTGTCCAAAAAATCAATTTAATAGTCAATAATTGTTTTCATATTTATACTTTAAAGCTTATATGTATGTGTGTATATATTGAGGGTGTTTGCCAAGCTTATAAGTTTTTAAAAAATTATAAGTTGCTTAGGAGAAATTATGTTCGTCAGAAAGTCGTTGGCAAAATAAGTTCATAAACAACTTATAAATGAAAAAAAGTTCTCAACAATTATAAGTTCCCCTAAAATAAGTTCATCAACCCTAAATTATTTTTCATAAACTTATAAGAACTATTAATTTACCAAAATAATTATAGTCGTTATTTTCTATACATACACTATCAATTTCACATCTCGTCAATTTTATCTCTCCGACTATGATTTTCTCTCTAACTCACGATTCTTTTCTATCTTATAAGATCAATTATCCAAACACTTTAACAACTTATAAAGATTCGGACATTACCTATTATAGTTTCTGCTTTTATGTTCTCTAAAATGTTTTAGCCAAACACCCCATTGTACACTTTGGTTACCGAAAATTTAATCAATATGATAAGATTCTGTATGTAATAAAGGACCCTCTTAAACACTATTTGATTTTCATCAAGTTAGTATATATTAAGCAAAAGTAAAAAACATAAAAACTTAGTTAAATTAACAATTTAAAAGAACTACAAATTCACAAGAGTAGCGAATTATCCAAACACATAAAATGCTTGAAATGATCCTTTCCTTTTTCTTCCGTCTTGCTACATTTTTATTGCTCATTTCCAGTTTTTCTTCCTACTCTCAAATTAAATACAATCAGTAATTTTCTTCCAAAGAAAGAAAAGATGATGCCTGTAATCACCAAAACGGCACCGTCGGTCATAGTATTTATTTCTAGTTATAAATTCCAATAGCTAATTACACTTTTACCCCGCACCGTTATATATAATCTCAAAGGAGAATAGGAAATAAAAAGTAAATCTAATCTCAACCACCTCCCATCTTCTCCATCCACCGCGATGCCACCGGAGATGCCGCCGGCACCTCCACCACCACGAACTTAACTTCACTACTCAGCTCACATTTCTCCAGCTACAATTGTAGTATCTCTAGAATGTCAGCCTCCAAGTCCGCCAAGCAAGCGAAGGCACGTGACCTGAAGCACCGCGTGCTCACGTGCCTCCACAAGCTCTCCGACAAAGACACGCATTCCGCCGCCTCGTCAGAGCTCGAATCCATCGCCAGAACCCTCCCCGCCGACGCGCTCCCTTCTTCATCTCCTCCGTCTCCGCCACCGACCTTCGACAAGTCCCCGTCCGCCGCCAGTGCCTCAGGCTGGTTGCGATCCTCTCCGAGCACCATGGAAACTCGCTCTCCCTACCTCTCGAAGGTTCTCTCCGCCGTCGTCCGCCGCCTCCGCGATACCGACTCCTCCGTCCGCTCCGCCTGCGTCGCCGCGTCGCTATCCTCTCCTCTCACGTCAATTCCCATCCGTTCACGTCCGTGATCAAGCCCTTCGTCGAGTCGTTGTTCACGGAGCAGGATTCCAACGCTCAGACCGGCGCGGCATTGTGTTTGGCTGCGGTGATTGAAGGATCGAGGAATCCGGACGCCGCGAGCTTGAGGAGATTGTTGCCGAGGATCCAGAAGCTGGCGAAGAGCGATAGTTTCAAGGCGAAGCCGGCGCTTCTGGCCCTGGTGGGGAGCTTGGTGGCGGTGGAGGGAGTGCTGCGTGGTGGCGGGAGGAATGTAGTTTGAATTTGCTGAATTTGTTGATGGATTTTGAGCAGTGATGACTGGGCCATGAGGAAGGCGGCTGCGGAGGCCTTGGTGAAGATCTCCGCCGTGAGAAGGAATCGCTTTCTGAGTATAAGGCATCGTGCTTGAAGACTTTTGAGGCCAAGAGATTTGATAAGGTCTGATTCTTGTAGATTTTTTGGTGATCTTAAGATGTTGAATTGATTTCTTTCAGTGCCCTAATAGTATAGCATCTCGATATATTTTGTTGTTATCTTAGACTTGGGTGAATTTGTTGAATCAAATTGTTTTCAAGTATTTTAATGCCTGAAATTTAACTTCTTAATAGATAGATATGTGTGTTGATGAGTGTGGATTGATCTGATCAGGTGAAGGCAGCAAGGGTGACGATGAATCAGATGATTGAAGCTTGGAAGGAAATTCCAGATCTACCTGAGGAGTTCTCGCCGCTACGGAATGGAGGGCATCGTCTAAACGTACGATCCTTGATTCTACTTATTCACTCTGCCGTTTACAAGTTACTGTTATTGTTTCTTCTTCATTTTTCAGATTTTGTGTTCGAAATTTGAATTCAGATACTTTTATAATTTCTTATAGTGATTTGATTATGGCTTTTGTGTTATCTGCTGAATGCTTTGTTGTTGTTGATTGTGCTTTTCAAACTCTTATGCAGTCGTGAACTGTGATGTCGGTTTGTTTTTATCCTTTGTTGTTTTCTTTTCACTTTTTCGTATTAAATTCCTTCCATAAGCTTTAGATGTAAATATTATATCTTACATGTCCTTGTCACCTTTCAACTTATTGATTCTGCTTCCAGTGCCTGGAATTGTTATTTTGTTGATCTGTGATGTAGCATAGGTGTTTAGGCTGGTTCGTGGTATAATTTTTACGTTGCTCGTGTATGTCCAAGTCATCTATATGACTATATACTTGCATTTTGAATTTTTTGATTGATAGATGCTTCTTTTCCTGGAATATCTAGTTGACTTCTTGTTTCCTGAGTACAGAAATGCCAGTGATGGTCGTTACCCTCCTGGCTCCAAGGCTTCCTGCTCTGTTGGGTCTAATACTCTTTTAGCAAGGAGAAGCAGCCCTCTGGACAACCCGCTACCAGGACGCCCCATGCTGATGGTTCACCAGCTTCGACTGCAAAGAAAAGAAGTCCTCTTGGTTCTAATGTTAAGAAAACAGTCCCCGCGATGTTCCAGAAGTTAGATCATAAGAAGCCTCTGACTTGAAAGTTGGAATTGTCACCCTGCTGGTTGTTACAATATGGAATTATCCAATGGTAAATGTGAACATGTTATGGAAACCAGTGAGGAAGAGAAGAAAGCGTTTGAAAAGTCAGGAATCCACTTTTCAGGAATCCAACGCCCTTTTCAATGAGAACAATGAGAAACAGAAGCTTGGGTTCTTTAGAGGTGGCTCGTGTTGTTCCATGTGGTGATACCAGCGTTGTTGTTAGTAATGAAACGGGAGATATCTTTAGGAACCAGAGAGAGGGTGATGACTTATCTTTGATAGGAAAACAACTTCTTCAGATTGAAAGTCAGCAATCCAATTTGATGGACATGCTTCAGGTATTCAGTTTTCTTCCACTTGTATTCCTAAATATTTTACCCTTCAGCTTATGACGGCATGCCTGCTACAATGAACACTGTAACAGTAATTTTATTCAATTAACAAAACTAGCTTGGATTTCTGCCTCATTTAAATAGTAGAAATTATATCACCTTTCAAGTGATGATGCCTCCTGATACAGTGAAGCATTAAATCTGACATTGAAAACTTAATGAAATGTAGAAATTTATTGAAGCTCACGGAAGGAATGAATTCTCTTGAGGCACGTGTACATGGTCTCGAGCTTGCTTTGGATGAAATATCATTCGATCTAGCTGTCTCAACTAGAAGGATGTCTCAAATGGCATTGCAGGAGCTATGTGCTGCAAGCTACCTGGTACCGACTTCTTGAGCTCAAAGCTGTGGACAAAAGCAGGATCTCGCTCTTCAACTCCTCGATTACCTGCTGCTTATGGTGGAAACCCATCAGTGTTTGAAAATGGTGAAGGATTTCCATGGAACACTGGAGGTTTCTCCAAGGTCGCCATGCCCTTGTGATGAACCCACTGGCCAAAATTCCTAGTGGCTCCCGGGATTTCCTGATGTTTCCTCAAGTGGAGTTGTATATAATAGTACTGCTTGATTCACGCCGTCCATTGATATGCCTGGGCTACTCAAGGTACCCTCTGATCAATCCTAACACTCACGCCTCTGAGCTTGTATTCTGACTCGCTCGATTATATATTTCACATTGCATGTCCTCACTATCACATTTTAAACATCCATTTAAGGGTGTTTACTTTGGGTAATAGCTTAGATTGGTAAACATAAATAGGCTAATTCACCACATACTTTAATAGATTAAAAATTTTGAGCTTGTTTGATCGTCTAATGAATCCTTCATAAACTCGATCATATGTATTTGAAGGCTCGATATGCAACTTATCTTTGTGGTTTCTAGTGCAGGTGACGGGCCAAATAGGGATTGTGCTGCATACAAATGAATTAGCCTACTCTTGTTTTGATTTTGAAGGATACTGATACTCTTGATGCCCACGTATACACGAGTTCCTCGGTGGAACAAGGATCAAGAGAACGATCCTAACACTCGTATCAGTCCTTAAATTTCGCTTTCAGCACGAGTACACGAGCTCAACAGAGAACGTTCATCGGCAGGTGTGATACTTGTGTTCATCATCAGAGAAATGGACTGAACCCTGCTCTTAGCATGAAGTATGGATGCACATATATGCTCGAGAAATGAAAAGGTTCTGCTTTAATATTTTCCTTGTGTAGTGAGAATTTGTTGTCACTATTTATTGGCTTGAATGATGGCGAATTGAATGATATGATGAGGTTAGACAGGTACGTAATGTCTCTTTATTTTATTTCTAAGGACCGCTTTCTTCTAAGAAACTTGATTGTGTTTCATTTCTGCTCATATTCTGTAGCCTAGTACGCTTTTCGCGCATCGAAAGCATCTCTTCTAGTAGGACCATAACGTTGAGTGCTCAAAATAACATTTAAAGAAAAAATGAGTAGATATTGATTTGAACTGGTATTTCATGGCTACAATTTTGACGAAATTTTGATTCACGATCTCAACTTCCTTATAATTTTAAGTGATATGACATTTGCAGATTTTTAGAACTTTCAACTGATATGACTTCTGCAGATACTTTAATAACGGCCCCATTCCAAATTTCGGTGAATTTAATGACAAAATGTAAGGAGATTGGTGGAGTGCACAAACTCGCCAGACTAATAATTGTAAGAGTGAATTAATAAAATATTCTTTAACTATTGTAAAGATAAAATATAGAGATTAAAGATTATTTGGCACTCTTACAATTCAATCCTTATTATTATAATAATTCACAAAATTGTAAGAGTGCATTAATAAAATATTCTTTAATTATTCTTGTATAGATAAAATATAGAGATGAAAATATTTTATTACGATTCAACCCTTATTTTTATAATAATTCACAATCACCAAACTTCTCAATTATGAATTGCTCATATTTTACCTACAAATACAACCACAAAGCTTCTTAATTTTGAATTAATTTGATTTTGCCTACAATTTACAATCACAAAGCTTCTTAATTGTCCATATTTTGCATTTAATTCACCACCACGTTTTTTATCTACAATTCACGACCACGAAGCTCCTTAATCATGAATAGACCATATTTTGCCTACAACTCACGACGAAACTTCTTAGTCATAGATCTAATTCACATAAATTAAGGGCAAAAAAATACTTTAAATAAAAAATGATTATTTTTTTCTTTTATCTTTCATCTTTGTGGCTTTTTTTTTATCTTTACAATATGAAAACAGCTATTTCAATATATTAACTCTATTGTAATTACCCGACATGAAAAACGTGGATAGTTGATGCTATTGCACTAGATACTTGTATATTACTGAAGTTTAACCTAGAAACTTTAGTGATCCTTAAAGCGTTATGTTAAGATTTAATCCATATTAATAATAATAAGAAGAAACGGGACGAGAGGATAGCCGTTTATATGATTGTATGTTATTAATCCATAATAAGAAGCAGCAGCAGGACGCCGACAGGTCTACTATCAACAACACCACAATGGTGTAACATGAACACACAAAAAGCTATTTTAGTAAACTTTCACGTCCCTAGTAAGAAATCAAAGTAAGATCCATCTGTTGCATCTGTATAATAACAATATGACGTTTGCTATAGCATGCTGTTACATGGTATTTGTCTGACTCAACAATTCATCCATGGATAGTCGGATTCAACCAGCTAGACAGTACAAGGGCAGAAAGGAACCTTATTGCAAGACTGTAGTCTTCAATAGATAGGTCGAGGACTAGTTCGTCATGCTACGATCACTGTGAATTTTGTTCAGTAGACCCTCCTCAGACTTCTGCAAATCCTCCTTCCCAGCCTTCTACAAGATAAAAGCATAGATCATTGACAACACGACCCAATACAGCAAAACCAAATATGGCAAAAATAACATGATTGAATTAAGAAACCGGCAGGTTTCTCTTTCTGTTCTTGCAACAGTACACATCTTTTAATAGCATCAGAATGGTGCCTGGGGATGGAAGTAAAGAAAACTGATCCATTGGCCTTTGTGGGAAAGAAATGCAATATTTTCTCAATAGCACTCATGAATACTTAATGAAAGGTAACAAATAACAGAAACCGTAAACAGTGAACACAACGGATCAGTGCCCAGTGAAGAGTTACTAGCTATTTAAGTCAACTAAACCTGTTTATCAGAATTATGACTCTTTGAGGGTGAAAATTTTAAGCTTTCATGGCCAACGTCAGTTTTAAAGGCTGAATGTGAACGGGTGAAATTGAGCACCAGAAGCCCCCACAGACATTCTAACATCAGCACATTTCTTTTTTAGCAGTAAGTCTCCTGGAGACAGTTCCCATACTCTAATTCGTACCTTTTAATTATTATTACAAGCAGTCTTTCCATTTACAAGTCTCGGGTGAGAATCTAATGGTAGCTCAAATCACATAATTATGTTCACATAAGGCTTGAATAGTCAAGTTCACTGGAACTAATTGTAGCATCAACTTTATACCGAAAACATCGATTCCCGATCCAATCTTCAGAGAGATGACTGTTACAGGAGTGCTATGTGGTGGTTCAAGAGTAATTGCATGACAAGGTAATCAGGAACACTACACTGCTTGTATCACATTTCCGAGCACTGCTGCAGGATTAGTATAGAAATCCGTCACCCACAAGTTAGAGAGAGTTATTCTATGGAGGATTCATGTTGCTAATATTAATTTATCCTAAGATGTGAGGTGGATACCCACAGGGTCCACCGTCCATCAAATGATAGGTCGACTTGCCACGAAACTCAATCCAAAAATAAGAACCTCAAAAATCAGATTTCAAATTGCTGATAAATTAGAATACAGAAAAGAATGCAAAATTATCTTCAGAAACCTCTGGCATTCAGCTAAAAACCCCAAAAGAAGACTTCGCTGAGTGGCATTCAGCTGCCACTGGAGCAATCAGCAACGTGAATACTCAGATTCTACCAACGCATAGAATTATCAAACATATCGGAATCATTTCACATTATATAATTCCTATTATGCATGAGATTCCGAATCAATTGCTTCAAAAATGCCTCAACTTCCCCAAATTCAAGTGCAATAAGACATATGCGAACAAACTGAATCTACCTACAAACAGGTTATCATAATCTTAAAGCCTTCGAATTTCATAAGTCATACACAGATACAGCAAATACACATACACACACACATACACACAATAAAACATATTTTTAATTTTCAGAAACCAAACAAAAAACTGAAATTATGGGATTGTGAATGATCAGGCGCAAGTTTCTAACCGTTTGAGCGTTGTGCCAGGCGAGACCACGGTAAACATTGAGAGAAAAAGTTGCGGTCATATATATGGTGGCGACGCCGAGCCCCGCCGTAAACGCTTTGAACGCCCAGTCCCCGATTTTGCTCGCCACCGCCATTTTCCTCTACACCTCCACTATCCGGTGATTCGTTCGTACGATTTCTTTTCCGCCTGCCGAATCTCTGCTGGAAAGGAGATTCCGTTACCTTCAACCCAGGAAATTCAAGAACTTGTGACCTAAATCTGTTAAAATTAGGTTTATCAGGTCATTATGTGCATAAAACCCTGGCCTACAAATTCAGTTTCGAAGGGTTCATGATAGTTGCTGAGAGTTGAGTGGTAGTGAAATCTTTTAACCACGTCCACGATATATTTTGGATGTTTAATTCATTATACATTAATTATTTATTATTACGTATCTATATAATTAATTATAATACATAGATATTTTTGTGTTCACCTACGAATTTGTCTAACAAAAATTGGATCAAGACATCATTGATCTTCCGAATCGTATTCCATTTGTCAAAACTTCAACGCCGAGTGAGAAGCAATCATGGAGTAGATCGAAATTTTCTTTCTTCATCTTGAAAAGTTTCGAAAATCCCAACTATGAATAGTGTAGTTTTCGAATATTTCACTTAGGATTAGTCTTTTGATTTTGTCTCACCTTATATTTATAATGCAACCCTAGATCCTATTAGGATATGATTTATCCGTATCTAATGAATATAATCATATCCTTCGGATAGTGAAAATCAAAATAGAATCCCTATGAGACTCTTGTGAGGTGGATGATTTTCTTGCATAGCTACTGTGTCTTGATGGGTCAACCTGGGATCAAACGAGGAATAAAGATGTTTCAAATAAATTAATTATCTTATGTCAAATTCAAAACATAAATTAATTCATAAATATTTATTCATGCCACTGAGAATAAATGACTTAGTCATTTATTTCGAAGTTGAGTCAGCTCTTGCACTTAGACTTCACGAACCACGTATTTAAGATATCTACGCCTATTAATTATTTATAATGCTCTAATTGCTTAAAATAATTAATCTCTTTAATTTCTTATTTAGTACTACTCAATCTTATTATTGTCTTGAGATAACTCAACCAAAGCAGGGTTTAGTACAATAAACCTTTCAACTCTTTAAAGGACGTCATCATCCTAAACGGACACGGTGACTCGACATGTGAATCAGCATGACATACAAGACCGACACCATCCAAGATGCGAGAATATTAGGTTATCTCATGTAACACTCACCTATGATAAGTCAAAGTGATGGTCAAGAATTTATACTCACCTAATACCTTATCGAGGTTTAGAACAACGAAAGTCATCGAGATCTGGTTTTTCACAACGATCGATAGAAGAACTCATCTCATCGCGATCCATCAATAAGTCGAGCGTGCAAGATAGACAAGCAACCAAATCAAGTTACTTCTTATTTATATGCAGCTATACCGACAACTCGTCCTAAAGTTGTCTCATTGTGATCATTTTTATATCTCATTGTTTCGACCAATCATACGACTTTTGTGATCTTCACACACTGTATTTGATCTAACTTATATACGAGATAAATGGACATACATATGCAATCAAGTAAATAATTCAGATAGGAGATTGTAATAGTGATACCAAGAATCATTATATACTGTCTCAACCAAAACTACTTCCAAGATACAAATCCAACAACCAAGCACTATATTGTCCTTGCTTATTTCACTATTTACATTTTACACTACTTTCCTTGTTTAGTTTATTAATTTTGTGGTGGACTTGCGAAAATATGAGTTTGGCTTATATTCAAAAGGTCACTTTAAACTCTAAACATATTCATTTTATCAAAATATTTTGAACTTTAAAAATATCATTTAAATCCTAAAATATTTTATCAAAATCTAAATTTTGAGAAGTATCACTTAAACCTCAAACTATTAATTTTTATCAAAATATCTTACATCAATTTTTCAAATTTAGAAATTGGATGAGAAATATATTCTTCTAATTCATGAGCCATATCAAAATTTCGAATGCTAGAAATGAACGTTGGATATATCCGATGAGCCAATCGAAGATATTCCCCGTTCAATTTCGGGAATTGAAAAATTGATGTAGGATATTTTTGATAAAAAAATTAATAGTTTGATGTTTAAAGTGATACTTCTCAAAGTTTATGATTTTTTTGATAAAATATTAATAATTTAGGATTTAAAATGATATTTTTTAAAGTTCGAGATATTTTTGATAAAATAGATATAATTTTATATTTAAAGTGATATTTATCCATTTCAAAAATACAAGTCATTGTTTTGGGATTGGTGAGTAAGCATTTATAATCGCCACGATCTCGCTAGAGTCGACAAAAGGACGCTGCCCATTGTCCGGCCCGCCCAACAAGCTGTGATTTTACCGGTTGGTGGCTCAAATTAAATGCTATCGGTGAAAATGTAGCTCATCCCATTTATCTGGGCCACCGGCCAAACCGCCTAATATTTAATTTAATAAGATATTATTTTAATTTTAAAAATATGATAACAATAAATAAATTAAATCTACTAACATCAATTTCAAAATAAATAAGATAAATTACGCCTACTAACATCAATTACAAAATAAATAAAATAAATTAAATCTACTAACAAGTCTATTATCAATTTCAACGTTAATAAGATAAACTTAAAGTTACAAATATCATCAAACATCGACCTTAAAGAAATGTAATAGATGGATAGATGGACGAAAGGAGAGTTTTAATAGTCATTCATTTTATTTTTATATTTACTATTAATATAAAATATTAAAACTTTAAATGTGTACGAACTTTTAGCCCAAAACCCCGGGCTTTTAGCCTTTTAAAGTTCAGTGAGGTCTGCTGGACTATATGGGCGGCTTTTAGGTCCGATTTTTTTCTACCATTATTTTACTGCCCAACCCGACCCCAATTCGAAGTACCGTGGTAGGCCCACCGGCCAAAGCCTAATTTTGCTTTAGACGTCTGCTAATGGATGTGCCAAATATTGTGAAAATAATAAATCTCAATAATAAATTTAATGATTTTTATTATGAAATATTTATTTATGTAGAATAGAACGGATAGCTATAATCTACATCTAATTTAATTTGATGTATTCATTCTTTAAATATAAAATTAACATATATTCTCATGTATAATATAATAGATCTCACATATTTAATTAAAAAAGATGCATTTTTTAGTTTTTTTGGTTTTCATTATTTTTAATACACGTAAACTTGATTCGTTCATTCTCAAACTCGACTATACCAATATCGACACAAAATAAGTGATATTCAACGAGTTCAAAATATTTAAAATTTATTTAATTAAAAATAAATAATAATTAAACTATATATATATATATATATATAGGTGGGGTTCTCGTAGTATCAGGTCCTCGATAAGACGTAGCACCCAATCTGACCATACATTTCGACTATGTAATCGCACTAATTAACAAGTCTCGACATGACAATTTCATTTTTCTTTCTTTCTTTTTATTTATTTATTTTTACAAGGGTAAAATGGAAGAAAACAAATCAAGATTCTTTACATTCTCTTTGGTATAATCAACAGCGTGACGGACAACAACAACAACATACATGAACAACAACAAACAATATATTTGAAAGAAAGAAAAAGAAGAAAAAAATTCAAAACAAAATTGATGGATTTTGAGAAAAAAGAAGATGATGAATTTGATAGAGGGTTAAGAATCGAGAGATGATGGATATGGCGGTGGTTCACGGTAAAATCTACTAACTTGAGATTGCTCAGTCAATCTACTAACTTGAGATTGATCTTGTTTAAGGTACAAGAGTAAACCTAAATACCGAGGTCACTTTACAATATCATGCTTAACTTGGCGTGCCTCCCATGCTTTGCCGGTGCTAGAACTACTAATTGCTTTCGAAGCTATCGACTTAACCTCTAGCTCACGGGGCTAGAATCAAACTTTAGCAACTAAAATTTCGTTGCTTACTTATCCAAACAACTACTCAACTATGAGGGGTTTTATGGAGTGGTTTTTCAACTAGAGATATGAGTTATCACATAAGATAAACTCATGATGTCTAGGCTTAGGATCGGACATTTTATGGGTCTTAAGTAAAATAAAAATATAGGACCCCTTATATTATACTTATAAAATAAAATAATACAATATCATAATAAACGTTTTATTCGGTATTTATGATACAAAATCATTAATAAAAATACGACCCTACTTATATTATACTTATGTTGTATGAATTTCTTATTTAACATATTATGGATAACATTTACTCTATTAGTGTAAGTGTAGTAGATATTTTATTAGTATATAAATTGTATGATGAATTATTTCTTATCTAAATATTATACGAGGATTATTTTGACTGAATTCAACATTCTAAACGATTATATGAAAGAAAGAAAAAGTAGTAAGATTACTATTATAATTTTTATAATCATCATTTTTATATAAGAAATTATTTTAATCATTATTTACAGCAAATTCATTACTACATACTATTGTTTGGTAGCAATTTGTGCATGAATTGGTGTTTGGCGTCAATCTTCAACTAGCACAAAACAAATCTAAGATTCAACTGATGTAGCTAAAACTTAAAATTGGTTTTAGACCCAAATGATTTAAATCTGTAGATCAAAATTAAATTTTGAAACCCATATATATACATATATACAAAAATTGACCCCATGAAATGACGGGCCATGGGCCATGGGCCATTGCCAATGGTGAACCACCCCGGGACGGGTATGCTTATGATATACAAGGTTGATATCCAGACGTAGGAAGTGATTGTTGAAGTCTCGAGTTGATAAATATATTTGAGCTCTTCAATCTTATCGATACAATGAGTACTCCTTCTTCGAAATTGATGTTTGATTGACTTGAGCTTGGAGCTTGAATACTTAAGATTACAATTTGCAAAATGCTTTGATGAACCTTCAAATGTTGGATTCTACACAATATAGAGAAGAATAAGAATAGTGCGGTTGGAGGCAACCATTAAGATCCTTCTATTTGTCGTTTCAATTCTTCCCGTTGAGAGTCCTCGCACGATCTTCTCGACAATGGTCGCATCATCGCATAATCGTAGCTCGCAATTCGAAGGTGGTACGTCATGTCGGGATCTTCGCAGATACGCTACTACATATGACGAGTCAATCACTCAAGGTTTAAATCCTTCCTGTTTCTTCACTGAGTTGACTTCTTGCTTTGTCAACATTGACTTGAGTCGACCGACGAGGTCGCATCTCCTTTTCATCAAGAGTCCGGATTCCGTCTTTGCCGACTTAAAACTCTTGAGTCAAGATGATGCGTTTAGTCGACGTAAATATTCATAGTTAGCTTGACTATCGATAGATGGTTTTGACTCTTGGACATCACTTTGACTCGATAGTCGATTTGACCCTAATGACCGGCTGATTGTTGGTATTCACTGACTGCAAAGACGATCTATCACCGATATGACACTTAGTCATATTCGACTCATTCTAGTCCCAACTTCAATCTTCGCCTTCGATCTTCAGTCACCTTCGACGTTAGTCTTCAATCTTTAACTTTACTCCAATAGCTCCGATCTTCAACATCGCTTGTACTTCACTCTTCAAACATCAATTAATCTTCCATCAATCTTCAATCTTTAGTATGAGATCCTTTAGTTGAGTTGTCGTTAATTGCTCCTATTAGTATGACCGACTCTCAATACTGTTTGAACTCATTCAGTCTTGGATTTGTAGAAATCAACTTATATGTATATTTAGGGATATGATCTACTAGAAACCAACTTTAAACTAATAGCTAAAAATCAATTTGGTCCGTAGATCTTGATTGATTAATGATCCAGGTTGATCTTTCAAAAAAGATGTATTTTCTTACACATAAGATGATGTTTTTTCAGTGTTATGCCTTTTCATTTATAAAACAATGCTTTCTATTTCTTATGGCTTTTCATGCATAACAAAATGTTTTTTATTCTTAAATCATGTTGGTTTCTAGTCTTTGGAATAATGTCGATTTCTATTTGATCATCTTCACACACACACACACACACATATATATATATATATATATATATGAGATGAATCACGTGAGAATGCAAATATTGATGAGAAATAAGAATGCAACATTTAACGATAAAATTGTTGCACTAATCGTATAAATTTGTTGCATCAAATTTAACTTATAAAGTGTAGCACTTAATATAAAGTTGTTGCACGTAATTTGATACTGACAAATTTATACGTTAGTGCAACAACTTTATAAATCATGCTTAAATCACCAATATTTGCATTCTCACCAATATTCCATTCTATATATATATATATATATATATATATATAGGAGATGGATCGGTAGAATGGATAATTTAGAGAAATATGAATGAATCCAGGCCTTTGATTTGCTATATCAATGGTTGAGACGATTTTTGGTTGGCTTCCAGTTTTGTGTTTTGTGCTACCGGATTATTGTGCAACACTATAATTCTTCTTCATACGACAGAATGAAAGATGCTAAATTAATATATTTAGCATATGGCTACGAATGGATGAAATATATGCTAAACTAACATGTGCAATATAGTAATTCGATTGTCTACACAAATATGAAAGATGCTACTATTCTTATTTTCATACATTATGAGCTTCTCACCATAACCAACCCCTATATATATATATGTGTTATGGTGAGAAAATTTTAATGTAGGAAATATGAATAGATATGTAGTCTCAGATATCTTTCATATTTGTATAAGACAATCTAATTACTTACATACATGTTAGTTTAGCACATATTTCATCAATTCAGAAGACATACGCTAAATATATTACTTAAGACATCTTTCATCATAGTCAGAATACAAGAAGTGTTCTAGTATCGCAAGAATCACAGAAGACACAAAGCACAAAACTCAGAAGACAATCGAAATCAAATCTCAATCATTGTCCAGAAATCAAAGGTCCAAATTCATTCTCATTTCTTCCAAATTATCATTTCTACCGAATCATCTCATATATATATATATATATATATATTATACACACCAATCTATAAGTAATAGATGTTATTAGGTTTTCATATGGTTGAAAATTGAAGAAAATAGATCAAAATGATAATTTTGATATTAAGCTATATTTTGATCATAATCTTTCAATTTATCATACATTACAATTAATCAATTATAACATAATATAATATAAATAATCGCATCATATATTATTCTATTAATCTTATTTATCCCATCCATCGAATCAGATACCTCAATATGAATATAAGATATATAGCTTTGTCTTTCAGATATGCCCTTTGAAAAGAGAAAAAGAAATTATTGAAAATATAAAACGAGGAAAATTACAAAGAGATGCCAGTTGTTATTCAAGTTTCCTCGTAGTTAACTGAGCTGCCCAAACACGACCTTACTGCTCTTAAAACTCCCTCTTGTCTCCCACCGCACCCCTCCGCCGCCGCTGCCCCAGCAGCCGCCGGGATCAAGGCGCCTCCTCTCGTTTCACTACCTCTCAACTGCTAATCCTCCAGCCGACTCCGGCCGAAGTAAGGTGAACGGAGGTCCCGAGTCCAGGTTTGTCAACTCATTATTAAGACCCTGTTATTGAGATCAGCGGATTCAACTGCAATGTCTCGAAACTTTTTGTCATTGATTGTGTCGTTTCTTTCGAAATCAGTTCTCCCCGAATTGTTATTCGTATGACTTAAAGTTGTTGTACTTTCTAGCACAATGGATATGTTGAATATTTGCTTTTAAGTTTATTTTGAGTATTCTTTTGGAAGTGATGCTGAACTAGAATCGAGTTTTAGTGTTATACAGATGCAGTATAAATGGAGCTTTTGAACTTGTTACTGGGCGTTGTTAACAATTTGGTGTTTGCAATCCTTATTTGCTTGCTTATAAAGTAATGCTGGAATTTTGTCCAAGAGCAGACAAAATCGTAGCCACTAATGTCAAAATGCTAGTTTCTAGCCTGCTTGCGTTAGTCTGCCTTAATGTAAAGTGTTATTTCATCTAACTGTTTAGTAAGAATTTAGTACCCATTGTTTTTCTAATTTTGATGGGCAGTGAATTGATCACTGACTGATGACTGAGTACCAGCTCTAGAAGATTCTATTTTAATGTTATTAGAAGATTAGAAGATGGTTTGAGTAATTAAAGACCGATTGGGCAATCAATTTAAATATATATACATATATATATATATATGAGAGTCAATGAATATATCATGATTACTGATAACCATGCATAAGGCGTTGAAGATGATTACAAAAGTTATAAAGTTGTGATATAAAACTTTCTAAAATTATTTTGTTGTGAAACAATTTAGAAAGTTTTATACAATATGCATCATCTTCAATGTATTATGCATGGTCTCAATTTTCAAAAGATAAGTTCTCACTGGATCCAACTCTATATATATATATATATATATATTTGAGGTGCTATGAAGATGATTTGAGTAATTTTCAGGAATAAGATGTCTACATCAATTGTTCAGAGACAACACAATTGCCAACGGAAATGTTTATACTATGTGGTTAGTAAATTGTAAATCATATTTAGGAAACTCGTGCATCAAGTCTCTCATTGTTGCTCTGTAATTCTCACAATTCAATGTATTCTCAAGTTTTTATTTTGTTTACTATTAATGATGAAGTCTTCGTGTTATAGTGATGGTGCAGAAGGTCTCTGGTGAAGGGGCTGCTTTTTAGAGACAGATATATAGTCAGGGAAAAGGTTTTTAACGTCCTTTTCCCAGACACAGAGCTTCTTTGTTATGGAGATGCTGTAAACTCTATTTGCGGAAAGAGCCTAAACCAATAAAGAATTGTGTTTGGATTTGAGGAACTGGAAGGATGCTAACTTCTACTGGGGAAGTATATCATAAATGTCAGTTTTACTCCAGCATCTCAAATGGATGACCAATGGTTTCAATAAGTCAACACCAATGGGTCCTAGGAGGTTGAGTGGTCCTGATGCCAAGCCCTTACATCAGCCAAAGTTTGTTCAGCCCCATAAGTCTCCATTGAATCCTATCAATCACAAACATAATAGCGAAACACTTAAATTGCCTATTTTAGGGGCTGTACATGAGATTTCCATCTACATCCATCGATTTCACAACCTTGACTTGTTCCAGCAAGGGTGAGTTCAGTTTAGCTTAAATTTTATATTTCATTTTTGAACTTTTCTGGCATGGTTAGCTGTGTTTAAGCAAATCTATCTGCTTTTTACTTGTTTAAAATTTGTGGTTTCTTAGATGGTATCAACTTAAGATTATGATTAGGTGGGAGAACGATGATTCTGGTTCCTTTGGAACGCCAGCAAGAGTCGTCAATATGAAGGTAATTATCCTAGTATTTATTGAACTGGTACATATCCTGGCTCTGCGATATTTTTATGAATTTTTTCTGGTAATTCTTCTCTAATATGAGCTTGGGTGAAGGATAACTTCCAGATTTCTAATGTTCTCCCTCTTATGAACTTGACAGAAGAATTAGAAAACAGATGATTAATCCCATATGAATCTAGAATGTACTGACATGTTTATTTGTATCAAAATTCTCCAAGACAAGGCAAGAATTTTTCAGTCCACTTGTCCAGGTTAATTCATCTTAATGAAATGGATATCAGAAAAGAGAAATGTATTTCTTTGGAGTTGACTGGAATTGCAGAAAAACATTGCTACTATACTTGCTTTCTTTCAAATCCAAAATATGCTTTGGGTTTCATTATGAAAACCAGCAGTAACATTTGTTCTAGGTCCCTATACCTTAAAGTGAACAATTTACAAGTACTTCATCTGTCCTTAATCCTTATTTACCAATTTAACTTACTACAAATCAACTTTGATGTATAAATTTTGTATCTTTTCTTGAAATTGGTATTTCTATTAACCCAGAAATTGTTTGTACAACTTTTGGAATAAAAGAAAGGTCAATCTGATTTTTATTTTGTGATACCTTAGTGGGCTGTTTGTACTCTCGAACTTATTCAGTAGCTTCTGCATCATGGTGGTCTTTGTTAATTCCCTATCTCTTGTAACGATCTGGAAAAGGCTTGCTGCCTTGCTAACTTAATGGATTGACTTCTATTTTGCTTTTCTGAGAGCTGGAAGGATTGACATAGTTTCTGTACCTGAACAGCACCCGATTTGGGTTCTGATGATGTATATGGTGTCTGGAGAATTGATGACACTGACCATAGCTTTTCAACACAACCTTTTCGAATCAGATATGCAAGACAGGATATACTTTTGGCAATGATGGTCTCTTTCAACTTATCTCTCAGTAAACTTGAGGTAGTGTTCTATTATTTTTGGGCTATGTGCATGAAATACAAATTTATCTAGGCATATAAATACTATTAATTTCCCAAGTTCAAGAAATAAACCTAGGAAGATAAAGTGGATGGCCTAACTCTTTGTGTTATAGCTGGAAATAAAATCAAAATCAGTTTATAACGAAGTGACAGTAGCTGACTTAGAGCCGAAAGATGTATACGTTAAAGTGACCTTAGTTGATATATAAATTGTTAACTGATGCAAATGCGCATTTAGGTTTAGTTTAGAGCCAATTGTTACTCCCTCTCTAGCTTTTCTTGCTGCACACCAGCTAGCAGGAGGAAAATACCTATTTTCTTTTGTGTCGCTTTTATTTTACTCACATGTACATGCACACAACCACACTTATATAATTCATATTGTAGTTTATGTAGCATCTGAATTGTTGTTTTTATTTCCAGGATCCTTCGACCTCTGCTGTTATTGTGAAGTTTGAGCTGTTGTATGCTCCTGTTCTGGAGAACAGGTTAATCTTCTGACCCATGGTGTAATTTATTTGCTTGTGAAATGATGTAGAAACAACTCTACTTTCCTTTCTATTACATGTTTTAGTGAGTGGAGTTATTCAACCAATATGTTAAGCTTTATTTCAACTTGACCCGAGTCATTTTAATGTACTGCTCTAGGTATAATGTTGATGCTTCTTTGGATACATCCCCTGCTGCAGTCCATGAATTTCGACTCCCCCCTAAAGCTCTTTTAGGGTTGCATGCCTACTGTCCAGTCCATTTTGATTCATTTCACGCGGTATTAGTTGATACAAGTGTACATGCCAGCCTGCTGAAAAGTGAGGTTCACAATTCCTTGCTGAAGGTACCCAGGTTTGTTTCCTTTCTTGAATCTTATTAGTTGCTCAGAACTGTTTTGGTTTATCCCTTAAAACTTTTTAGTGTTGGTAGCTTGTTTCTGATGACTATGTCTGATTCCCCTAGGTGAGGGCTTGAACCATAACCCTAGGAATTGTCTTCATATTTATATCATCTATCACATTAGGAGTTGAAAAACTTCTCTTGTAGCCATTAGTTGCATAGCATTTGATACTTCAGGAGTTGAAAAACTTCTCTCGTAGCCACGTAACTTTCAGGGCAAAATAGAGATATAATAATTGGACATCCTCACTTTGGTACAGATATATAGAATAAGTAATGGAAAAAGAATAAGTGAGAAGAATTATAATGTTGAATATAGTAGTAAGACAATGCTTTAATTCTTATCTGTTTTACCAAATTCTTTTGAATATTATCGTGAAGTAACAATAGCTTTTGTTTTCCAGTGATCCTAGAGCTGACAAAGATGACCTTGCTGCGGAGCACAATAAATCAAAGCATGTATGTAATCTCGTGGGATTTCATTCAAAGTTTCAATATCGCTTTAAGCACCAAGGTGTTTCCAATAGCCTCACGAGGCATAAGCCTCGAGGCGGTCCGAGCATAAATTAAAAAATATAAAAATTATAACTAATACAATAAAAACATATAAAAATTAATACAAAACAAACTTTATACAATAAAACATATAAAACACAATAAAAACATAAAACTAATACAATGCGAACTTTATACATATAAAATTAATACAAAACAAACTTTATACAAAATTATATCTAATACTAAAAACATAACAAAACACATAAAATTATACATCTTAAAAAGTAAACTTTATAGAAATAGAAAGGAACTGAAATGGAGAGGACACCACGCTCTGTTGCCTGCCCGTTTGATGCTGCTTCATGCCGGAGCGTATTTGAGTCGCCGAAGAGGAAGGGAGAAGGAGGCAGAGGCGGGAGAGGGAGAGCGAGGGAGTAGGAGAGGAGGGAGAGACGCGTGAGGCGCAGAGTGAATTCTTTCAATTTGGGAATAAATTAGGTTAATTATTGAGTCAATTTTTCAATTTGGGCTGTTTTTAACAAGCCCATTACCAATTAAACATAATTAATGAAAGCCCATGACTGTATCACAAAAATAGGTCAAAAGACTGAAATTACAGCAAACAGCAAGGCGCACACCTCGGACATCCGGAGGCGTATGTACAGGGACTGCAGGTGAGATGGCGCCTCGAAGGTGCTTTCCCGGCGCCTCGAGAATGCCTTTTTAAACCATGATTTCATTATAATGCAACGTTTTCATATAAAGCTATTATATCTCTTTCAGTTGCTTCCTTATATCTATCATATAAAACTCATATCTTTATGTGTGCATGTTTTGCAATCTGACTCTGTTGCTTTCTCTAGAATCTGGTTAGTCAATGACCCAATCGAAGCAATCAAGTCTCCAAGCATTGTATACATATTTTTCATGTTGAAATCATAATGTTATATGAATTATCTCATAATATTTTATTCTAATTAGTAATCCATATGGCCATATGGGCCTCCACTGACTAATCTCATGTGCTGTTGCATACATGCCTTTGACATGTCTGTCCTGTAGCACATCGGATGCTTCTGGTTGGTCTTTCAAAGTCCATCCTCTTCCATTTGTCATTGTGTAATGATCTTGCTATGTTTTCTTTTGAACAGGTTGTGCTTCTGAAATCATTATCAAGCGCTCACGACATACTTGTGGAAGAGCTACAAAAGCTCAGCAAGGCTATCGATGTACCAATCGAAATGGATGATATTGATTCTAGTATATTATTCGGTTTGGCTCCAAAATCTGATCAGGAACTGGCAGATGTTGAAGTTCAGTGCAAGTTTCAAGCAAACCCTAAAAATTTCAGAGGTTCTTTGATGATTTCAGGCTATAAATTTTGTCACTGTTACCGACCTTTGGCTCCATCAGTTCTATTTTGTATCCTATTGACTTTTGCAACCTAATATTTTGTTTTATTCATTTTGCAGAAACTAAATGGGAAAGTTGATTTTCAGCATGATGATTTTCTCTATTCGTTCTCTGAAGAAAAGCTGGTCAAGTCATTCGATTTGATTAGCAATAAAGTGTCTTACTTGTGGAGCACATTTTATATTTCCACAGGTTTGTATTTCAGGTTAAAATTACTAAGCATCTTTCTGATTCTGTATTACAGCCTCAACCGTCCAATTTCTTTCTTTATTCTATATACTATAATTTTGCATGAGTACTATGAACACATGACACTGAGATGAGCTCATAGTGATGAATGATCATCCCTGTTGCTGCATGCTCATTTGGTATTTTATAAAAATCTATTTAGTAGAATCCTTTAGATAAAAACAATTTGTGCACCATGCAACAGTTGTGGTCTGTTTGTTCGTTATATCTAACTAGGAGATAAGAGCTCAGATCATACACTGGACTTTCTTTGAACTCTAGGTACTGTGTTTTTAGATTGTGTGAAAATTTGAAGTTCAAAATTTCAATACGTTGACTTCGCTGCTTGGTGTTGGAAACAGTGTCTGGACAGGGGGTCATAAGAGATGGCAGGATGTTATTTAGCTATCTGCTACCCATACATGTATCTAATCAAGTCGAGAAACTTGGTTTGATTTTCTTTTGTCAAGCTTGAATTCTTGTTTGAGTAATTAATATATATTGTAACAAAAAGCTCGAACAAGCTTTTGCAATTAATAAATCTTGTAATCATTATAATGCTCCATTTATCTATATTTACCACATGGACCAATTGTAATATATATATATATATATATATATATATATATATATATATAATATGATTGGATTATATAGGAATACAAATATTGGTGAGCAATAAGAATAAATTCAGAACCTTTGATCCTACTAGATCGATGAACAAGATTAATTTTTATGTGTTGATATTTCTAATTATATATGCTATGTTGTTGTTTTTGAAGAAATTATAAATGATATTTTTATAATTTGTTATTGGATGAATATTTTAATTCCTATTTTTATGAGATTTGCTATTCTCATCCTCTATCTTCTATGATGCGTCGTTGTTGTATTCGATTATTATGTTGCACAACTTTCACACAAACTTTATACAACTATATATCTTGTTAATTTATAATTTTGGGTTCTGTTTAATTTCATTTGGGTCATTTATACCTTCACCTGAATTTTGGTGAATAAAATGATGATTATGTCATCAATCTTGTTTAAAATGAAACATAAACCGGGCGTTAATTACATATTAGTTAATGGTTATGATTTATTTTTATTTCTTACACATAATAACATTCTCAACCTAACCATCCCAATGCAAATATCTATAAGAAATAGGAGGCACCTTTGAGCGTATAAAGTTGTTACACTAAACGTATAAATTTGTTGCACCAAATTCAACATATAAAGTGTATCCTTGAACATAAAGTTTTGCATGTTTTCTTATTTCCTAGCAATATTTACATTTGTCGTGAACCACCCTTTATATATATAGGGAGGGTTAACGTGAGAACCGTTTTATAGTGAGAACGTAATAACCAAAAAATGATGAATTGAAAGTTGATGAATCGTTGGGAAACTTCATGAATCCATAAAAATGAAACTTTAGCCCCACATGGGATTCGAACATTGGGTGAAAATTCAAAAGTTTTGATTCAGTAACTTCATAACAAATTCATTTTGTTCATAATGAATTTTGGTGGTTCTTAGTTATTACGTTAAGAATGGTTCTTATTTGAACCTTACTCTCTCTCTCTCTCTATATATATATATATATATAATCACATATTCACATTATATGTTACAGCATATATAGTGTATATATAATTACATAAACGAATAGTATATCATATGTTTCAAGATGGTAAGTTACACCTAACAGACAATAATGCCATTGCTATGTAACTAACGGACAATAATGCCATTGCTTTGCAACCTGCAAGGCTTAATAAGTTTTTAGCTGAAGGGTATAAGGATATGATAGCGACAGGTTCAGATTGCCAGATTTTAGCTTCAGTATTCCTATTTTGAAGAATCTTTTCCTTTCCTAAAGCTTAGGAATATTTCCGAACACTAAAATTTGATGGTGCCTCCTTACAAAGGGGGTCGAATGATCGGGCTTGGGCAACTGTATACCAAAAATACCAGTCTTCGCAAAGTCGTAAGACCATGTATGGGACGCCAAACCATCTAGATCCTGAGGAGGATTCCTTCCTTGCCCAAGAGTTGGGGCTTTACTGAAGCAAGATTTGAATATTTGAGACTGGATGTATAATAAAATTAAGTATACATTAGGAAACCATGCTTCTTTTACAGTTATTATCAAAATGTTCCCATTATGTGCAATCTTATAGAGATTCAGTTTTTCCATGATAGAGCGGCCTATTCTTTCCCAGGGCTACAGCCGATAAAGTTGCATCATAGTCCATAACTTAAGCTATCTCTCTAATAATGGAGACACATGGTTTAGAAGGAATAAAGAACCACACCTTTTGGGAATGTAGACATGATATGTTATTCGGATTGTGTGGTTGTGGAACATGCTTGTATTTCAATAGCGAATTTGTCCAATTGTAATTAAGAATCATTTTGTGGGTATTTCAGGGCTAACGCGAAGATGATTCTTGAATCTCTTTGCAACCAGTGGGCTGTTGATCGCAAAGCTGAATGGTCAATCTGGATGGTTTACACTAAGGCTGAGATGCCTCATCAGTATATAAGCAGTGTCGTGGATGATTCCACCATCCGTGGATTACGTGGTCGAGGATCCTCTCTCGAAAGTTAAATGGCGATGTAATTTTATCATCATAACTACTTCATTCCTTATCATCTTCAGTATTTTCTTTATTATCTACATAACTAGTTTGTGTTAATTTTAATACTAGATTTTTCTGTTTTGACTTTTTTGGGGTCCTCTCTGTAGCCTGCTCAGACTGCTGCTATGAGGGCGGAGCTTCATAGGCGAAGTATTGCACAAATGAGGGTTAGCTTTCTTAATGATTGTTGTATTATCTCTGTCATTGGTTCGAGATTTGAGCAATACAAAGATTTTGAGAATGTATTGCTTAACTGCAGATCAATAATCGTTCTATTCAAGACTTGCATATATTTGGAGACCCGTCACGCATTCCCATCATAATTGTAGAGCGAGTTGTCAATGCACCTGTTCGTTCACCCAGTCAAATTTTTTATTTCAACCAGCTGGACCAGAAATATACAAATGGCATGGTTGCTGGAGTCGACTCTATCCCCTCGAACAAGCTATCTGGCACCACTCGTCAAACTGGTCTTGCCCTGAAGATTGTAGTTTTTGTCCATGGATTCCAGGCATGTTTTATGGTGCTCGTAATATATCTAATTCACTGGTTCACTATATTTTATCTATCGCTCATGGCTTACTTTTCCTTGTTAACTTAACACTGCAAAATGCAACATTATGTTCATTTGATTTGTTGCCATGGCTTCTCCGAAGGATATTATATCACGACGTTGTTCTGATAGCTGCTATTGGTGTGTAGCCGCTTATTAATTGCTAAAGGTTCATTTAATGTGCAGGGCCATCATCTGGACTTGCGGCTTGTTCGAAACCAATGGCTTCTAATAGACCCAAAGGCAGAATTTCTTATGTCAGAAGTTAATGAAGAGAAACATCAGGTGACTTTAGAGAAATGGGTCAAAGGCTAGCACAAGAAGTTGTGTCTTTTGTGAAAAGAAAATGGATAAGGCATCTAGATCCGGGGTCTTGAGAACGATTAAACTTAGCTTTGTCGGGCATTCCATTGGAAATATCATTTTGAGAACTGCACTAACAGGTTTGGTCTCTAAAGCTCGATTGCTCTTTCCTCCATTGACTCGTGCATTGCTAATTTTCACCTCCTCCCTGCAGAGACCATTATGGAACCGTATCTGAGATTCCTGCACACGTATCTCTCAGTATCGGGCCCACATCTTGGTTATCTTTACAGTTCAAACTCGTTATTTAATGGGGTTTGTGGCTCTTGAAGAAGCTCAAAGGCACACAGTGCATTCATCAGCTGACTTTCACAGATGATCCTGATCTGCAAAATACTTTCTTATACAAACTGTGTAAGGTAATAGTTAAAAGTCTCTTTGCCATTTTATAGAATTCATATGTTAGTAGTTCGGAACTTGGTTTTACGAGTTTACTAATAATCTTTTCTTGAATTATAAAATTTTCAGGAAAAGACGTTGGAGCATTTCAAAAACATTATTCTGTTGTCTTCACCTCAGGTATTCTACCTCTTCGTTGGTTTATTTTGTCCCTCTACTGTTTTTCCTTTCAAGGATATAATCAATTATTTAAAAGGCAAAAACTTGTATACATCCGGATGTATGGTGCATCCACCTCAATTAGGATTCACCAATCCCAATTAGGGTTTATTAATCACAATTAGAATTTCATTAGGGTGGATGTACTGGAGTTTGCCTCTCACGTTTTGTAGCACTGCAGCTAACTCTGTTCATCATTCTCAGGATGGCTACGTTCCGTATCATTCTGCGAGAATCGAAATGTGCCCTGCATCTTCAGGAGACTACTCGAAGAAGGGCAAACTTTCCTCGAGATGCTAAGCGAATACCTGGACCAGATACGAGCACCTTCCTCCGAGCACCGTGTGCTGATGCGCTGCACGTCAATTTTGACATCTCCTTGCAAGGAAGAAACTTGAACACATTGATCGGGCGTGCTGCTCATATCGAGTTCCTCGAGACAGACATCTTTGCCAAATTCATAATGTGGTCCTTCCCGGAACTGTTCCGATGATTTGCTGCTGGGCTACTATAAATCAATCCTCCTTCTGAATACGGCATCTCAGGCGTCTGAGCTGTATTCATCGCCATCATACCTCCAATTTTTTACGCGAGGGGCAAGTGTCACCGGATCTTGGGATGGCGTGGTGATGGAAGCCCTACGATGCAACACGGCCCTCCATGCTTGTCATTGGCAGGTACAAGCTGTGTAAATTAGTTTCCCATTCAACTAGATACCCTCAGATATGTATCTTTATTTAGCATGGTTGATTAAAACACTTTATTTAGAGGTAATTTGAAGCCTAAATTGTACCATAGACTTAGATAATAGAACTGATAATTGACCATATAGTTAATGTAAAGCTCCGTTGCTGAGGTGACGATGATCTGTATTATAACTAGTTAACTACATTATTAGTTGGTTGATGATGTGCAGTAATAGAGTCTGAAACCATTTCTTTAGTTGGTTTTAATGCAGAATTTGGAATTTTAACGTGGCATTTTGGAATCAACAAATATATAATTGTACTCCAAATGGTTACATTTTATATATAGTTATTAGCAAAATGATATGTACGGTGCACGTAAAAAATTTGATTTTCCTATTACATCCATATGATAATATATAGTATATTATAATAGTAATGTATATATAATATGAGGTAATGTATGAAAATATTCATTTTAATTTGAAAAGATAAAAATGTCCACAAACATAATGAAGATAAATAATAACTATTTATATTGTATATTACGGTGGTGGAGTCGGGTTTTGTTTTACCTTTGCTGCTACTTGGTGCGTTAAAAGTTAAGTATTTTTATGATTTACTACATAAATATGGATATATAAGTAGTACACAAAAATTTCACCCACCTCTACTAAACGTGGCTCTAACACTGGTATATTGATAACGCTATGTCCTTAAATAAAATATATGAATAGAAATAAAATAGACAAATTATATTTATAAAACATGACTTTTTTTAATAGATATATATATTGGTTTAATTATCAGAAAAATCAATGCAATTTTCGATTTTTCCGAAATTAGGGGTCATGTATTGAATTGCAACATATTGAAAAGTTATTACTTACATAACTACATTAATAGAATTTTAAAAAGAATAAAACGAAATTGTAAAAATAATAAAATAATGTTATTCATTTATTTATTCTAATTAATTCGAAAATTTATATCAGTCTTTATTTTAATAGACAAAACATGATATCTAAAGAAAATAGATCGGGTGAAAAGGTCGCAAAACAAATTTTATATACAGGCAACGTCTGAAAAAAATATATTGAAATGTAAAAATAAAACCAACAGAAATTCATAAAAGAACATCAATTAGAAAATGTCGACATCATGTAACTACAAAAGTTGTTACTCTTGAAATTTCATAGGACTTGTAGAACTTATGTAGTATTTAAGAGACATTTAGACAGCAACATAATTTTTCTTTACAAAATATGTTTAGTATTAAAAGAAATAACTTTCTAGGGATTAAGTTGGACATCTAGCTTGAGGCATGCGTGGCAAACTATTCTTCTTTCCTTTTTTCGGTGCCTCAATTTTTATTTCAATTTTGGAGTGTCGCATATACGTCGATGAAAATTAGATTATATTTTGTCTTCACCGATATAAGTGTTAAAGCTGATAAATACATAGATCACAAGTGATTGCCAATGTGATCTCAATAACGTAGATTCTTCTTGAAGGGCACGTAGCATTTCTAAGCAACTAGTTTTAATTTTATCAAATGGATATAATTTGTTATTAGTTGTTAAAATTTAATTATTTCTTCTGAAACTGTCAATAATTAAGTCTGGTTGAGAAGGAATAACAATATATGATTTGTAAGTGTATAGGTAATACATTATGTATTTACCACTATGTAAACTTAAAGTGTGAGTGCTTACGTCATGCCACGAGGTCTGAAAGCGAAATATATAGGGAAGTTTTTGTAGTTAGAATAGAGATCTAGAAGATCTTCAAGATATACAAAATATTTCAATATATATCTTCAATATCTACTTCCTTGTTGAATATTGATTCGTTCTTCCACAACAAGGAAATTGTTCAACAAAGCAAGTCTTGAAGATATGGGCACTTGCAAGTGAACTATATATATATTGAATGTGAATCATTCAAAGGTGCAGGAGAATAAAAGTAGCAGATCATGTGAAGAATTCAAGATGCCTACCTGATTATTCGTGCTCACAACTTCTATTGGGAAAATTCTATCTTAATTGCGATTTTGATTAGATTCCAAAATCTTGATCGATGATCGCAGATCTTTATTGTAACTTAATGCTGCTCACTTGTTAGGGAGCCAACTTTGGTTTACTGTGTTTGAAAAGAACAAGCTGATTTGGATAGGTCTCCATGTCGGGCGAGTTCAAGAAGTCTTGAAAATGTCGATCGAAAGAAGTTTCAGACAAGCTCAATGGAGAAACACTAATAAAGATCGCAGCTAAGATTGAAGTCGGCAGTTGACAAGAATGAAATACAACGACATCGATGAATGCTACTATAGAGCAAGTCAAGATCAAGAGTCAAGCATATCGGAGAAGAAGTCAAGAATATGACTAAGTGTCATACCAACATTTGAGAAGCTCTGGAATGATGAGAACTATGTCAAGTCAAGCACAAACCACCTGTGGTCACAAAACCGATAAAACACTGAGTCCAATCCATCGATAAACATGGACGTATTGATCGATACGACTCAAGTCAACGCATCGAAAAGACGAAGGAGCCAACCCAACTGAAAAACACGAAGATATGTATTTGACTTACTACGTGTCGTAGCATATCCGTAGAGAATCATGCGAAGTCGATAGAAGCAAGACCTATAGAGATACAACGAAGCGATGTTGCGATATAAAATGACGTATTAGTATTCAAATGGAAAAATTAAACAACAAATAGAATGGATGCGATTGGTTTTCCTCCATCGATACTATTTATCGTGACGCTTCTATAAATACCACATAATCCAACATTGAAGGTTACCAAACGCTGCACCTTCAAATATTCAAAGCACAATCCATTCAAGAATCAACCAACAATTTCATATCTTAAGAACAATCATCCAAAGAATTTCAAAGAAGAGAGTTCAAAGTGTCATCAAGAAATCCTCAATGCTAACATATAATTATCTCCTCGTGATTTCAACATACACCTCTTATCTATTTTAGGTTACTTTCTTGTAATATCTAAGCATAGAACTCTTGAGTTGTCGACTGTGATAACTCAAATCTAAGTTGGAAAACCCTCATCCAAATTTCCCAAAAGGTTAAATAGAAGTTGGGCAAGTAAGCAACGAGTGGTAGTTGCCGAAAGCTTGGTTATCTTGCACATGTAAGAAAAGATTAGGTCGACGCACCGTAAGCGTACCGAGGTTTTCTAGCATAACAAGCGTCAAGAATGCTGTTAGGCATGATACCGATAAGTGAACTTGATTATTTAGATTTTCTTATACCCATAAACAAAACTTAGTCCCAAGTAATGGAGTGATCTGTTATCATCCGCTTACGAGGAGCCGATCTATCTCGAACCACGTAAAAGTAAGTGTTATCTACTTTCAATATCATTTTAAATTACATATTATTGAACTCAACGCCACCGCACACGAGCCATAACATTCTGCTTTAAACCCTCTATCAAGATTAGTTTGACATCGATGAAAACTAACTAATATCTATTCGACTAAGTATTTTCTATCAAGATACGTTTGTAGTAAAGATAAAATATAACCACTACATTCTGGATGCACATTAATTATCATTCCAATCGACCACCCTCGCAATCGGTAGAATTTCTAATCGATATCACTCAGTACAATACTCTCCGTACTTGAACTGACCAGGAATACTGACACCAATATCGAGCTAACTTCACCACCGACATCTACTCGAGTAAAAGAAAAAGTTTTAATTTGTTTAACCGTGTATTCCCCATACACACCAATACGACCCTAGGGACCATCAATTGGTATCAAAGCTTGTTGTTCGCAAGAACCACTCGACTCTTCCTTAGAGATTGTTCAACCGAACAAATCCTTTAAAGTCGATATATTTCGCATGCCGCAACATATTTGTTGTGATGGAAACTAAATTTAGAGGTCGACGTCACTCCCCACCTTGATGGTAGACAACTATGAGATCTCAAATTTCGCACTCAAGAGTTACCTCATTAGACAACACCGCATGTTGGAGGTTATCACCAACGAGCCAATCATCATAAAAGAAAAGAATACAAAGGTTGACATTGAACTCGACGAAGACCCAACCTACCGCATACAAGCCCAAGGATCGAGCTAACTTCATGTCGAAGAACGCAAACAGGATGAGCTCGGAAACCGCTAAAACATTATTTTCTAATGCCCCCACATACATTGAGAAGGCGACATGTGAAATTGCTAAGGAGATGTGGGATGCATTGGAGAGCCTTTGTGCGGGCTCGAAGTGATCAAGGAGAACAAGTTGATAATAGCTTGTCGAAGTTTGATATCTTCAAACGTAATAAGGAAAATCCATTGATGATATGAAACCTGGATTTGCAACAATCATCAATGAGATTCCAATGGATGGACAAATATACTCAACGAGAGATCAACTCGAAAATCCTATGGACATCCACGAAATTGACTATAAAATCTATATAGTAGCTCTTGAAGAAGGCATCTTCAATTAGATGTTTCTTGACAAACTCTTTTAAGTATTAAAATAACGAGCACGACATCGACATATCAAGAGTCTTCAAAGCAAAGCACGAAGAAGACTCAGTCGGCATGAGCAAATGCGTCATCACGAAGGCGACAAGAAGCAGAAGCCGAAAGATAGCTAAAGACAAAGGTGAGTGCATAATGACGAGTTCTTGACTCAATATACATTAATGTGAAGATTCGGAAAATGGAAGCCCGACTACGGAGGTACAACAAGTACGAAGAAAAGCGACCATGAAAGAAGCCGGAGAAAGAACCGGCAAGGATCAGACGGATGAAGCTAGCTAACTTAGTACAAGGACGTCGAGTGCTTCATTGTAGAAAGAGGATATCTCGGACACGTATGCGGGCAGGCCACCAAAAAAAAAACAACGAGGCAATGGCGACAAAAAGTTGAATAAGCGCAAGGTTATGGTTCTTGAGAAGGCCAACACTTCATTCATGAAGCAACTCTTGAGTAAAGGTCGATATGATAGTGGTGAATAGATAAACTGAGAGCGGCGCATGGTGGGAATTGTCAGCGGCCTTGATAAACTGAGGTAACTTCCCTCTCTGAAAATCTCTCATACCATTGTATTATCTAAACATGTGTCGACTCGACGACATTAATCAATCTTGATGAGATGAAGCGGATCATGTAATCTTTAATTTTTGAGGAAAACTTAAAATATTTGATGTGTGCTACTCTCCAACAAGATGCATATTCTTTTATGAATCCATCTCATTAAAACTCTAAGTTAAACGTGCTTGGTTGGAGCAACTGAGATGAGTGACCTCATGGGAAGTTTTTCTAGGGGTGTGTGGTGGGAGGAAACAAATTCAAAGACTCGTTCGTAGGGCTAGCCATCAATCAGGAAGTCGGATCGTTCTGAGTGGACCTTGTTCACGTCCAAATTGGTGTGTTGCATGCACAGTTACCATGAGTAGAGTGCAGGAAGTTTCATAGGCGTAGTAGAGAATATTATAACGTTTCCGTAGTGGTCCTCAGGCGTAGGTGTGTTGACAACGGCCCGGTAACCGTAACTCTCTCTCTTGATTGCTGTTGCTTACTGGCGTCTTCACTAGCACATTTCGACTATATGTGCGACGTCTGAAACGATGTTGCGATTGTACAATTACAAGAAAGAGAATGATTTATGCTGATTTCTTAAACTTTTTCCTATCACTATAATAAAATATTCTAGTAATGACATAATTTTTGAAAAGTTATAAATTATTATCATGAAATAAAATTATGATATTTTGGGATATGTTAATATTATGCATGTTAAAAAATAAAAGCAATTATGTCACAAAATTTAGTGATATTTGAGGTGTATTAAATAATTTTTGTAACAAAATTTACTTATATTGTTATATGTAACAAGAATATATAGATTTATGTGTGGATGCAACTAATTTTTTTTACATACCTAACTAAAGACAAATCTTATGAAACTTTTCTTTGTATTGCTAAAATCATGTCACTACTAGACAATTTTGTTTAAGTGTATATAATATTATCATAATTCACAATCATGCACTTGCCAACACAATTGTTTTGAGAAATGTATTTCGCATACCATATTTCAATGGATTGGCGTAATTTTTCTACTATGTACATTCTAATGATGGTGTTTTTCAAAAACTTTGTTGTTGACATCTTGAACTAGCCATATCTTGAGGGTATTATTAAAAGATCATCAATAATGAATGGATGTAGCGGTGACTTGTTTGATCGAGATATGTGATGTATAAGTGATCTATTAATCTACTAATAAATTTCATGGCAGTTCCGTCTATCACTTTATTGTGAAATACAGTTGACCCGTTACTGCCATAAGTACCTCCATAATTACAATTCGATAATGGGTTTGAGTCGGTGATTGGAAAACTTCAAACCCGCTTCCCAAAGCATACAACTTTCCGGATGTGGATGTAGATATCTATACAGATGGATCTTATTTATATGGTGCGATAAAGTACCATAGATGGATATCTATATGAATCCAAAATAAATCACTCATGGGATGATCTACCATCCTAGGTCTTCCGTTCATTATCGGCTTATGTTCTTCATGGCATTCGGACCAAGACTAGAAATTACTTCGATACTTCCCATATTATGGATAGCATATGAGACATCTCTATTTTCCAGGGAATCTTTAGAATTATTTCAATTCGCCGACCATCAAATGAAATATGAATAATCCGTCCTCTCTCTTTGAAGAGAGACCTTCGATTGGCTGAGCAAAATTTGTCTTCTCCATATTATTATATCTCTAGAGTCATAATTTTATATGAGGAACTCTTTGAACAATCACTATAGTTTTTACATTTGAGGTCTATAAATGTGGTACTCAAATTGGAGATACCATTGTTTCTAGTGGAAGTTCCTATAAAAATAAATGCCCTACCTTTAGTGCGGTTTGAACTATTGATTTCGTAATTGGAATTACGACAGCTAGAAATTGATCAGTCAAAAATGAAGAAAAAAAGTGAATAAAAGATATTGGGATGCTTAACTATAAATCATAAGAGGAATACTTATTTATGCACATGGGCATTAATGGATTAATTTATGCACTAGGCGATAATATTTATGTTGAGAACTAACTTATGTTGAAAAAATTAAGATTTTATATTGTTTAGGAGACATTGGATCACGAACCTCCTCACCAACGGAAATGGCTCACAATACCCAAGTACTATGTTTCGAATAAATAGTTTTACACAAACCACTCACAAACTTAGGTTCTCACAAAATCCAACACAAACATATAAAAATATCAAATAAAATGCTGAAAATGGAAGTTTCATGGGACACAAGGTTGAATTCTCTTGAGAGACACAAAGATCTAAACTTGGAATACTGTTGCTAACGAGTTCACATATTACCTGCAATATATATTAGCCTCATCAAAACCATGCATTCTTGAATATGCAATCAAACTGGAATATCAAGATAATTAATTCATTAAACCACTCATCCTCAATTTTGAGATATACTATTTATTTCATTTAAATAACATAATTTTATTAATA